>JAGTTH010004906.1:0-261156 GCA_022606485.1 Agraylea sexmaculata | reverse complement strand
ATTAATTAATTATCTGTCGGTGATCTTAACCATTACTCGACATAATTATCGTCTCAATATTTACCTTCCAGGACATCAGAGTAAACATGTATCAAGACAATCGATCGGGATTTTATTAATATCATTCCCGATCGCCGTAATTGCCGTAAATATGTGTATTTTTACTTCTGTATAATATTTCTACTGTCATTTAATTTAAATACATGTCGTGCCTGGTAAACATCAGTTAACTATTCAAACCAGTATTTAAACTTCTGCCCCCTAACTATGGTAAAAATATGTTTTATTCTTATCATTAATATTTCACTTAAAAGTAATCGGGTATAATTTGTTCCAGAATGTAGATATATATAATATGTATAATGTGGATGGTGGTTAGCACGTGGTAGTGTTTTATTCCCAGTGATGTCTCAATAAAGTACATATTCTACATGTTCTCACAGTTCGTCTTCGCTTTTTATCGTCGTATTTTACGTTATTGGATCGTGTCTAAAGAGAAGCCTCCAACAAAACAGTCCTGAAAAGAATCAAAGCAATATTTCACGTCACTGCTTTTTACACACTGCTGAATTTGTTAACCTCTTTTTTACATACCGCGAGCTTTGTTCACTACAATTCATTCGACGATAGAAACATTGTTACAAATTAACTCATCTATGACAAAATGCACAAAATTAGACCACTTTATTAAAAATCACTTGGTGTAATCCATATAGCATCATCTTTCACTATTAAATATTTTAAATTTAAATTAAATAATAAAGCTTTCAAACAAATTGCAAATATATCCGTATAACTGGGTTAGCGGAACACATTAGTCGTAAAAATAACAAAATGACCATTAAAAGATCAATGATAATAATGAATAGGCTTTATCAACACGCTTTATCTGAGATAATTTTAACGCGAACTTATCACGAAATAGAGAAATATATATTTTTTTATAAATTATAAAGCCTGTTTTTTCTCGGTGGTGATTTTAATTAAGTCAAGTAATGATTTATTTTTTTTGTAAGGGGAAATTATAAATACCCATTTGAATTTGTTTTAAGTACATAAATTTAAACACAAAACATATTCATTTATATATATATTACAAAACATATTCATTTATATTATTAGTCCTTATTAAAACAAAAAATGTATATATGGGTACATTTTATTGGCAGAATATTTTTTTTTATTAAAGAGCTTTTTATAACTGGAATTTTGAATTACTACATATTTAAAATATTCAACTCAAGGGCGAGGAATACAACGTTAAACAAAACAAATAACATTTATCATAAGTTTCTTATTAGTTCAATTGTTTATTAATTAGACACGATAAAATTTGTTTTTTGCCACTTGTTCTTTATAATATTGAGAGAAATCGCACGTAGGAGAATAGTACGTATAAGTTTATTCAATTTTAATAAATATAGTCTCTAATGACACTATATTTTATTTTTAAAATAAATGCAATTAAGACTCCTAACTCTTGGGAAGTGTTTTTAGTCCTTAAAACCACACTTATACATATAGTAAGATAGTAATACTATGATGATGGTATTAAATTACTTGTCTTGGCTGTCAAGTGTGTCATGTATGGATAATGCAATGCATGAACCTTTTCAACCTTCTCTTGTGTTTAACATCCATTTATAAAAGTTTAGTGTCAAGCAGACACAACATCACATCTTTTGAATATTGCATTCAGAATGAAATCTCTTCTGGCAGTGACTCGAATTATGAAACAAAGCCTTCTCATCCCAGTAAAGTATATTTTATAAGTAAGATGGGATGTTCACTTTGCTTAGTGGGTGAACAGAGGAGGTTGGATTGTATTACAGCTTTAGTTTGGTAGTGCTTACTTTTGTTTATAGATACATTCTCATTGTTTTGACTTGAGAATGGGCTTATCCCGGTACTGCACTCCTCTGGTTCCCGGGGGACCCCACACAATGCAACCTTTACACTAATTAAACTTCTACAGGTATTTAAATCTTACACCCACAAGTCTCCACCTTGCTCAAATTAAATCATTAACTCAGTCCCCGACACAAAGGATTCATTAGTTGGGCTTTTTATGTTCTTAATCATCCGTTAGTGAAGAAATATTATGACAAGTAAATAACACCCACTTTAATTAAATCTTAACAATCAATATTAGTCAAAATGTGTTTAATTAAATTGAATGTATCTTACCATTATGAATATATTATTTTCATATGCAATTCAATGAAACCATTCGATATGTTGATTGGTTTGGCGAAAATATACTTTCACTAACGAGTGCTGCATTATTAACATGGCAACTTGGGAGTCCTCGCAAAGATCTAGTATACCATCCCCTTTATGTATGCATATTTAAATAAATATATTTTATTTTATTGGAAGTATAAATTCATTGTAACATATATTTAAAACAGAAAATCATCACATATACGTACATACTACAATTTCTTTATTCAATTTGAATTTTACATTTAAAAAAAACATTTAAATAATATTTTTATCTGATATGAGAGGAAATATTATATAATAAAAAGTAAGGGAAAAAATAAAATCCCAAAAATCATAATATCTGAATTTCATGATTAATAATAATAATTATATCAGTCAAAAATAATGTGATAGTTTAATATTGATAAATTTTGGGATATTTAATTAAAAAAGCATCTAAAATAATAAGAAAATAAACAACTTTTTTTTTTTTTTTTTTTTTGATTTATATTTTTGAGTACCCTGTCTAAAGACATCTTACTCGTCGTCTGTTGTCACATTGTCTTGAGGGTTGGTTGTCCAGTGACGACTCAATCCCGGCGTTGTGTTTAGGTTATAAGTGTTCAAGTGTTCATACTTGTTTTATCAAGTAAACACCATTGTCAGTCCTTGAATCTTGCTGGCAAGTCAAGTTGTCTGTATTTTTGTAGACGTCTTGCGTAGTCTACGGTCAATAAGTCCCTCGCTAGTACGTTCGGGTGACTTTTTAATCTACTTTGGTACGTTTCGCTGAATTTTTTCAATTCTTCGCGTACTGTCATTGCTTTAGAGTCCTGTAATAGGACCCAGTTGGGTACATACCATGGAGCATTTAAAATTGCTCTCAGGGTCTTGTTTTGTAACCTGTCGATACTGCTGATATGAGTATCCTTAGCTGTCCCCCACAGTTGACATCCATATGTCCAAATGGGTTTAATTATTGCTTTATACAGCAATAGCTTGTTTGTAAGTGTGAGTTGGGAATGTCTGCCAATCAACCAGTACATTTGTCTTTTTTTATGTTCCATTTGAAGTCTCTTTGTCTTTATGTGTTTTTGCCATGTTAGGCTTCTGTCAAGGTGTATACCGAGGTATTTAGCCGAGTCTTCTTGTGGAATATTTTTCCCACCAATTTTCACTGGTGGACATGTCTGTTTTTGTTTGTGAATGTCACGTGTGTCGATTTGGTTTGATTTACTTTAATTCTCCATACTTCAAGCCATTTCTGTATTGCGTCAAGGTGTTTCTGGAGGAATTGTGAGGCAGCTGTTGGATCTTTGTCCGAAGCGAGTATGACGGTATCGTCAGCGTATGTAGTCAGTGTTGTGTTGTCGGTTTTTGGGAGATCGTTTGTATATATTAGATACAGTACAGGACCTAGTACACTCCCTTGCGGTACTCCAGATCTTATGGTATTAAGATTTGAAGTTTCGTTGTCATATTTAACAAAAAACTGTCTATCGGTCAAGTACGATTTGATAATATCATACATGTTTTTGGGCAGTTTTCCTTTGATTTTATAAAGCAGGCCTGGGTGCCAGACTTTGTCAAAAGCTTGACTGATATCTAAGAATGCTGCTGAACAGTAGTTTTTTTCTTGTATGGAGCGATCTATGATCGTCACAACTCGATGAACTTGTTCAATTGTCGAGTGCGCTTCTCTGAAACCGAATTGATGATCAGGGATCATGTGTTCTTGAAAAAGTATTGGTTTCATGTTGCGCAGTAGAATTTTTTCAAATATTTTGGAAAATATTGGCAGGAGGCTTATCGGTCGATATGAAGTGACTTCTTCGGGTGGTTTACCTGGTTTAGGTAGCATAGTAATTTCTGCTATTTTCCACTGTCTAGGGAAGCTACCCATTCTAAGTATCGCGTTAAATATTATGGTTAGAAATCTTAATCCGATGTCTGGCAATTCTTTGATTATTTTCCCGGTAATCATGTCATGTCCTGGCGCTTTTTTTGCGCGTACTTCATTTTTTATAACATGCTTGACGCATTGAAGTCCAATTTTGACATAATAGTTTTCTTTATGTTCCGTACTATCTAATAAATTATGAATGTGACTTTCCTCTTCAGGGGAACACATCCTTTCCGCTGGTGTAAATACTTCCTTGAGATGTTTCGCAAACTCGTTTGATTTCTCTCTGGTAGTTTTTGCCCATTTATCGTCAGTCGTTTTGATGGGCGGTATGGATATTTGGGGCCGTTTTAGTTTTTTTGTAGCTTTCCATAGAGAATAATCTGTAGCGTCGGTGGCTGTAAGACCTTCCAGATAGGATTGAATCCCTTTATTTTTCCATTCACATAGGATATTTTTAATATCTCTTATTGCTTCGTTCAGTTTTCTCTTGAGTTCCTTGTTTCGAGTATTTTGCCATTCTTTACGAATGCGTCTTTTTTCATGTATTTTTTCCTGAATCCAGCGGGGAAAATCATCTGTTGAGTGTGGTTTTTTTGACATATTGGGCGTGGCTTTTTCACTGCGGAATGAATTTGATTTTGAAAGTGAATAACTGCGGTGTTAAGTTGGTCTTCTGTTTTCAATGGTATATCACATTTCAAATTTTCATTTAAGATATGTCTAAAATATTCCCAATCTGTGTGACGGTTACCGAGTGTAAATTTACTGGGTTTGATAATTGGTTGTATCAAGCTGTATTTAATAATAACAGGTGAGTGATCTGATGACAGATCGAGGCAAGATTCTGCGCTCAGTCTTTCGATTGGAATTTCTTTCACTACGCAGAAGTCTATGAGGTCCGGTGTTTTTCTTCTATCTGTAGGCCAATATGTTGGTTCACCAGTCGATAGATGAGTCAACTTGTTGTTTGCCATACTTTTATACAGTTCTCTCCCCCTGGGTGTGGCCAGTCTAGACCCCCATTGTTGGTGTTTGGCATTGAAGTCCCCACCTGCGATGAATTTATCCGCTTCAAGTGTTCTGAAGTAATCGTCAAAATGTTCTCGTTTAATCGAGTGTTTGGGTGGGCAGTAAATAGCCGATATATATACATAATTATTTGTATCTCCGACAGCAATTGTGGTTGCTTGGAGAAAGTCTCGATCATATTTTTCAGTGAGATGATGTTTCACAGTGTTTTTAATTATCACCGCTGTTCCGCCATGCGCAGTTCCATCGGGGTGATTCGTCGTATATATAGTATACATGGGAATTTTTATGTAGCTTTTTCGGTAAAGTGTGTTTCCGATATAAGCATTATGTCAATGTTTTTTTCTTTTAAAAATAATTTTATTTCTTGGCTATGTTGTCCAAGACCGTTGGCGTTCCAAAGACATATTTTTAATAATGGAATCATTTTTTATTTAGGACAAGAGCTGCCATGATCTGTGTCATGTTGTCCATGGTTTTCATGACAAGTTCAATGAGTTTGTCCATTTTAATTATTAAATTATTTATAATATTGTCTTGTGGTTTTTCGGGAGTTGGCTCGATATTTTTGGTGGCTTGAGCATACGACTTTGGCATGTCAGTGGTTTTGAAAGTTGTAGTGTTAGTCAAGTTGTTTGTCTGTTTTGAAATTATTTTCTTTCTTAATACGGGAAATTGGCTTGTTTGTACCTTTTTGCGTGTTTCGCAACCTTTATAATTTGCCGGGTGATTCCCGTTGCAGTTGACACACTTCACATTGTTGTCTCTTGTTGTTCTGTTGCAATCAGTTGTTGCGTGCTCACCTGCGCACTTTACGCAACGCGGAGTCCTGTTGCAATATTTGGCGGTGTGTCCGTATCTTTGACACTGTTTACATTGTATTACTTCTTTTTGAGGCCTTGGTGGCTCGATCACGACTTTACACCTAACTATGATATCAATTTTGTAAATTTCTTTGTTATTTTCTTTTTGTCTCAATACACAAAGAAACATAGGCAGTGGGGTTTTGGTAGTTTTTTGCAACATGTTTGTTATTCTGATAACATCATGGCCGTGACTTGCGAGCTCTTCGCTTATTTCGGCGATATCTGCCGTGTGGTGAAGGTTTTTTATTATAGCCTTATATGATCGGCTTTCTTTCGTCTGATACGAATGAAACTCGGTATCTCTATTTTTTAAACCTGTGATTACAGGTATATATTTTTCAGACTTAGTGATCTGTATTTTTACTTGGGTTTTACCCAGCTGTTTAATGTAGTATGCTCCTTGAGCTACTTGCTCTAAGAAGTCTGTCAGTGGTTTTATATTCTCTACTGCGTGCACAAATATAGGTGGTGGCTTTGGCGTATTTTTGCCAATCGCCTGCTCCTCTTGTTTGTCTTCTAATTGTTGAAAGCGATTTGCTGTTGGCACAGCAAGCCAGTTCTTATTTGGGCATGCCTGTTTGGCTTTACTGGCATTCTCCGGACTGGATATTCTCTTTGTTTTTGTCGGGGCTTTGATCCAAGAATCTAGCGTATTTGTAGTCGATGCGGCAACAGGACATTGATGATCCAGTTCCATTGTCTTGTATATAGTGTGGAGAAATTACAGTGTAATATAAGTGAACAGTATGATACCGGACAGGAGAAATCGGAGCAAGACCGGTTTGGTGGTTGTGTCACTTGTGCACTCGTCACTTTCGAACTTGCGACACCATGCGGGAGCACTTTACTATACGTCTTTACTCAACGGTGGTATACACGCAACTGATCAACACTTTATTAATGGATTAAATTCATAGAAGATAAACCAAAAATATATATGCTCTAAGTTTGTAGAATAATTGTCAAAATTGAGATATGCCATAATTAGTCACAGCAAAACTAATAAATAACACCAATCTCGATTCGCGTTATTTCGGTCACCGTTATTCTTTTATAACTATATATAAATTAAAAAAATAACATTTGAAGACAAATTGTGGGCGTATTAGCTCAAAGGCTACAAAATATATACATATTCGGAAAAACTTATCCATGATTGGTTTACAAATCACCAATAGTTTGTTTATAATACTAATACATATCAATACTACAACTATCTTTTTTATTAATGCATTTTAATAATTTCCACATTAAAATAGTAATGTGTGATGAAATCCATATATCATTCAGTTCTGTTCTGGAAATGATTGCGACTGTGAGTGAGGTTCGAGTAAAAGGCGAGGTTTCTATTGTCGTATATATGAAGTATTTGTTGGTCTGGTCCAGCAAAGCCTTTGTACTGAACCTCCAATTATTTTTTTCTGGCCAACAGATTTTTATCAAATTGCAATTAAAATTGTACCCTGCTTTTCCACCGCAAACGCACGCAAATACTTAAAATCTAACGAGTCGATTTTTTCCGCAAATTAATGCATGTATTATATTTCATACAACTCATCCAAAAATAATAACTGATTGAGGTAATAATGCTTTCAATTGTAAAAGTATCCCCTTTTATGGGATCGTAATAAATAATTATTATGTTTTGTATACAAATATACTGTTTCATATGTATACACAAATTAAAATTTTAGAAATCCTCAACGTCGAAAATTTTTAAGCGAAATCGTTAAAAATAAAAATATAATGAAAACGTGGAAATCCCACTTAATTGGCAAAATCATTTATTGTCTGAGACCTATTGACTAAGTCTTGGCTTTAATCCAAAATTAAATTTCAATAAGGAAACGATGTCAATCTTGATAAAAAAATATTATACTCTTCATTTTAGATTGACAAATTAATGTTTATAAATAAATATTTACCTATTCTACTAAATGCGACACAAATAACGGTTTAGTCAATAATAGGTTTGATTTTTATCTCAATGGGGATTTAAGCTTAAGAATTAAGGATTTCATAAATGTTACACATATTTACCAAAAAAATCATTATACTAATATTTTCTATTAATCGTACATAGTTATGCGCTTCTTATTACAAACCATTTTTCTATTATATATTTATAAATTATCCTCAACGATTTCTATAATTCTTATGATCAAAGCTATTTTTTATCAAAATCGTATGGCTTTTGACTTATTTTCAGGACAAAACGACCGCTTTAGTCTGATAATAATTCAGCTTCGATTCAATGATGTACGATAAATGGAAGCAACCTCCTTTCACAAACATATTTAATAATTATCCCTCGACACGCGCCATCATATTTTTTATATACACGATCCTCTTCTTTTATGATAAAATTGGACCTTAAAATGGCGAAAATCAATAATAAACATGAATATAATTTTCCTTACAATACTAAATGCATGGTAGGCACGAATAAAATTAATAATTATTGCAATAAATGATTCATAATATGTGTAATAATCCAATATTTTTATTACTTCTACTAGTGGAAAAGTACACTAATGTGAAAGTAACACTATTTAATTGATATATTTTATTTCACCCAAATATACAGATTATAACAATCTTGTAACAGATGTAGCAAAAGTCCTGCTACCATTTTGACCACCACCTTTTTTAATCTTTAGTTCATAATCCACATTTTTTAATCTATAGGAGATCGCCGATTGACTTTACAAACCGGGACGACAGGGTAAAACTGACTATATCGTGTATAATTTATAGGTTGATAAAAATGTCACCAAGTAATTAATTACCAACGCTTACAATTTAGAGAAATAAAGTCTTTTAAAATATTCAGAAAATTTTATCGATACAATACTGCTTATATAAAAGTATATTTTATTTATGATTTCAGTTGTATGGAAGGTTTTCATTTCGAATTCTCTATCAGGTGTCCTTTCAGTATGATTTACATATAACCGTAACCATAACTGTATTTTAAATAATAACCACTATGAATAAATTCAACCCCATTCACCCACGCAAATCTATGTTAAAAGAGTGCAAATATTTTTATAAAAATTTTCAGTGAATAAATTCACCTGTACACGAAAATCATTAACAGCGACTGAAACATAATCAGCAGACCGGAAATTTTCAGGAAATCATTACATACGCATTTCCTCTCCAACAATCATTCAATATTATGTATCATATAGTGTTGTATATAAAATGTGTTTTATTATTTATATTCGTATAAAAACACCCATCCGAATTCCGAGTTTTATCCCAAAAGCAAACGGTAATCCTTTTTTCGCTGCCAAAATGCGTTGATGCTGGGGTCCAGGGATTTAAGGGTGGGTGTTGAGTGAAAGGTGGGGTGGAATGAGATGGCATTTTACATTTTCATAAACAAATGTATAAATAAAAAGATATTTTCAACGGACAAAAGTAATAAAGGCAGTTTGTTAAGCGAGCGCCTCTGTTAGAAAACTGAACAATACAATTAATCATAATATCTAACATATCACCGTTTTGCTACAACACATTCCCCAAATTAACCCTCTTTATTTTTCCACCCCTTAGGCGTTTATATTGTTTTTTTATATATATTATTTGTTCGTTTTGTGTAGATATCCAATTAAAAGCAACATCTACAGTATGCCATTCTACTTCAGACAATAGATTTTACTATATCACGCTTTCGATACACTTAATATCCATTTATATTTAAAACTTGAGTTTTTTTGAGATAAATTTTGATTGATCAAAATTTATTTTTTATATGAGATTTGGTTACATAAATATAAGCTATTTATATTTCATAGAATGCATGGATATTCAATCGAGTAAAATACTAAATATCCGCATTTATTTCAATGCTAATAATTATAATAACCAATCTTCAGCTTTTTAATAGACAATATAAATAAAAATGTATTGATTTTAATACGGAGGCTTCTAGATATATATCACAATTTCTTTATTATGCATAAGTTTTTACAATGATTGATTAAACAATACATCTTTGGAAATAGACTAAGGTGTACAGAGTGTATAAATCTCTTTACCTATAACTAACATGAGAATGTTTTATTTAAATTTAATTATTCATGTCACTTATAAATTATAGAAAGAATGGGAAAAAAATTAAAACTTATTAGGCTTCTAGATCCAAAATTACTAAGAAAAGGGGAAAATATTAATACGCATTAGATTTTAATACTTAACAAAATTTTCAAATATAATCTTCAATTTATTAAAAAAAAATAACTCTCGTATCTTAACCTCAATTAAGTTATTTAGTTCTATTTTTATGACTCGAATTAAGATAGATAAAGCACTATTTTTCATTTATTTTTTTTTTCTAATATTAGATTAATTAAGATGCGATATAAAAGTATACGCCACAAGAACAAGCAGAAATTATTTATTCATTATACAATTTGGGCATCTACACAAGTCGATGCTAAAAACGAATCTGATCTAAACTTCACATAACCAATAAGACACCCATTATAAGTGTTAGCGGGACTTAACCTATGTATAGACGCAAATAATAATACATACAACCCTTATTTTAATATATATATATATATATATATATATATATATATATATATATATATATATATATATATATATATATATATATATATATATATATATATATATATATAATGACTTTATGAATATATTTACCTTAAATTGATAGAATGTTTTATTTGATATAAAACATAATATAAGTAGTGATATTGTCCGGGGATTGTGGCGAGGACATTAGCCGACCGGAAATTACATAGACCGGGACGAGAATCCTCATCTTCCCACTTCCACCACCCCATTAACCACACAACCTGCACTTCTTGCCAACCCCCGCTGACATGGCCATTCGATCAGAATTGCTTTTCGAATATATTAACATTCAATCACTCTATAATCACCTTTCAATTTATAATAAAACGAACATTCATTTATTTGGTAAATTTGAAAATGCACAAGCGTCTTTTATTAATCCATATTAAATAACGTCCAAGCTAAAAGCATCGATGTTTAAATTTTAACCAAATCCATTTTGTATGTAATTTTTACTACATATACATCAGGGCAAAAAAATATTCTTGCTTTTATGAGATTGTTATTTGTTTCCTATAAAAATTGTCTGATGCTCATTTTGAATACCTTAAGTTATTAATAATTGAAAACTAAATTTATTTTTGACAATAATGTAACTGTTTTTTTTTCATAGTTTGCTTCACTATTTAATGGTAATAATATTTTTCTCCGCCAATACATTTAAAATTGTCATTCCATATTGATTCGAAATAAATATGGGTGTAGCTTACGCGACTGTATAATTATTTAATAATATGTTCCCCTTATTTGGTAATTATCCTCAATTATTAAAAGTCCACCCACCAGTGATTAGAATTTGAATATTTTATTACACACACGATATTGCTTTTCGATCTTCGATGAAAACCTCTGTAAATATAAAAGTCGTCGTGTAATAATTATTTCCTAGTATGAAATAAAATGACGTAGCAAGAAAGGAAATTGAAGGCAAATAATATTAGAACCAATACCCTCGGGACCTAACAGTGCAAACACAATATACTACAAAGCATTAAGCTTAATCAAACATTTGTATCGATGCATTGGACATATTTAAAAAATATTTTTATCAAGCACTAAATCGTTTAAATAATGTGCTTTGACATTATTTTGGCAAACAATGCGAATAACTAAAATAATATTATTGAGAAAATCCATTACGTATGTATGTTACATATGGTAGGGATTTTATAAATATTTATTTATCACATAAAATATCCCCAATTTCATAACGGATAGATATACACCAGAAGATCGAGCATAAATCTAATTAAATAAATCGTTCAATTATTTATTATATAATTGAGACATCTACACAATACTTAAAGCGAAACTGATCTAAACGTCATATATTTTAAACGAATTAAAATAGTAGCGGTACTTTTGTCCCACCAGTTGTTTAAATATTTAATTGTGACATTTTTTATCTAATATTTACTGTGTGCTTTCATAATTATAATCATGAATAAGGTATAAAATTTTCAATTGATTATTCTGTTAATTTTTGACCATTTATAATAAAAAATGCCTGTTTGAGATACTTTTATTTATTTAAAAAAACTTATAATTCGTATAAATTAAATGAATTCCGAGTTCAAAGTATGTACATTAAAGCCTTTCGTTTATAAAATAAAAATTATTTACAAACTGTTATAGTATTATTTTTTTATACATTTACTACTCAGTTACAGTTAGTTATTGATTGAATATAAATAATATTTTAGTGTAAGCAAATTTTAAAACGTGGAAATCGATAAATACATGGACTAACGATCATCATACAATATTGATAAGTGAATTTCATCCCCAATCGTTCATTAGTAGAAATTTTATTTTATTTGAATTCGTCAGCTGCTATGCACTTTTTCATTGAATTACATATTAAATCTCTGTATTTTATTTAGTGTACTTAATTTTATTTTTAAATATGTCCTCGTAGGAGATTTCTATCATTTTTATTCATATACGCTTAATAAAAAAATCTAAAACATGGTACAAGTTCAGTTTTAATATATGTATGTATGTACATAAATCAACATTATACACTCTATGAATATGGTGAAAATATTTGTGTAAATAATTTAGTTTTCCTTTCATATTCACCTATACACAAAAAATGATTAAATTGAAATATATATTCTGAAAAATATGTACTAAAAAAACTCAATTATACAGTTTGCTTCTCCCGTTAGGCGAATCTCTGGTTCTGTCTATGGAAATTCTTAAATAAAAAAGTATTTTTTTATATTTTTATGATACCCTCCTTTTAATTTTTTACTAAGTCCACCCTGCATAAGCAATATACGGTTTTCTTTTCCATTTTATAATAAATAATTTAAATAAAAAACTGTAAAATTAATAGAATTTATCATTTATTTTTATTAAATCATTAGATAAGCTAAAACCCGATCCATCATCTAAATATGTATTATGGACTTAATGTTTAATAATTAATGTTTAATAAATGTTTAAAGAAAATGTCACTCTTCCTCAGAATGTCAGACATTCTGATTATTCAGCAAAGGCTGTAATTGATCTATATTGGTGTTCGACATTTACTTTATACAATCATGAAAGATTTTTATATACGAGTTATCATTATAGGGCAATTGAAAATAATATTATATGTATATTTTATTAATAATTTTAATAAAAATAATTAATTGTTTAATTCCTAAAAGTATTTGACAGACACAATACACACGCGACTTCACTAATTAAAAATAGTTTTATATTAAAAAAAAGCATTATTTTTGCAACACCTCTAAAATATTCTCAGTTAGTTCAAGTCCACCCTGTAAATACAAATAAACGAGCCTTAAACGATGTGGCTTATTATAGTTTCAAGAAGAATGTAATCCTAAATTGTTTGTTTTAGTAATATTGTTCTCCTTTATACAATGCAATGTAATGTAACACAAGATACAATAATCAAGGGGCAGGTGAGTTGGGACTGTTGAGAGTTAATTATGAGCATTTATATGAGACAGACGCCTCCCTATCCCTATCCATATCCATTCTTTGTGCACAAAAGGGAGCTGTGAATGCAGGTAACATTTCAATAGAATGGAAGAGGCAGGAAAGCCTTTGGTGAAATATCATCGCCTGATTCGGCTGCTGCATTCCTCTCACAACCATCTCTATTATTTTATACCGCAGCGCTTTTAATAACCTACACTCTACATTTTGTGCTTTTCAATCCGCACACTACAATATTTAATCTAAAAACACCACACATTCTCATAATCATACTTACTTACCATCCGAATACATATGTATAGGGAAGAGTTTTCAAATTGTTTCTTATTAAATACTATCTCGATTCATAGGCAAACATATTTTATTCAAATTAATACATTATAATAACAACAATTATATTATATTTTAACTGTCAAAAAAGTAGTAAAATAAAAGTAAAGGCGTCCGAGAAGAACAAACGACAATTTTGTCAAATATATAGATACTATTTTGTAACTTAATAATCTTCAGCATTTAAAACCCTTGAATTCTTGTATTGTATTTATTGTAAATACAAAAAATAGCACTACCTATATTAAATTGTGCTTAAACTTTTATATACTTATATGACTAACTTAAAAATATCTAAATAAATCCCATAAAAGCAATTCTTAATTCACTGTCCATTAAAAAGACAATTTCGTTAGATTCTTTATGGAATAATTCCTTTATGCTTTAGGGAGAAAATAAAAGTATTTTATAAACAATAAGCCCTTAGACTTTTTATTTTAAAAAAATACTACAATCTTTTGAAAATGTTATCTGTAAAATTTACTGTAGGATAAATTACTTAAACCTTAAGCCCAAGAAATAATTTAAGGGATTAAATAATACAGAATTTGTAATAGTGGAGTTTAGAAGCCAAACAAATAGTTTTATAATAATATCTTTTGTAAAACTGAACTTAAAATTTCATTTAAATGTGCTTCTGAAATGCTCATATACAGAGTGGAATTTTAATCAGAGAGAATTCATTAATCATAAATTAATGCTGTCATTCAATATTATTCCAAAAAAAATATCCGAATGATGTAACGAACGAACGAAGATTTTTTTATATGTATATAATTGCGATAAGAAAAAATATTCAAATATTTTCGCGATAACTTACCTGTACATTTTTTTCAATTATTAAAAGTCCAACTTGTATAATTGTCTCCATATAAAATCTGTTATGTAGATTCTGAAACAAAATTTAATATTAGTACCTATGTACATATTTCAATATGAGTAAATAGTTTTGAAAGTTTTCCTCTATGATAAAGTTTCACCAGCACTAATGTTTGAATGTAATTAATTATTGCAGGGTTTTCCAAGAGATGCTTTACGGAATACAAACAGGGTTTGGATCTCCACAAGTACCAGTTGCCGAATTATTATCTAGACCAATCCCTGCATTACTCTCTCCGCAAGCTGCCAAACCCAAAACTAGCAATTTTCTCCAGGTGCCTGATATTGAGTCTGCCAGGTATTCTTTGATTTGTATTTGAATATTTCTTATATTTAATATGTCCATTTATTTATTATAAATTAGACCAAAAAGTGTGCCAAGCTCACCGATGGTGAAGAGAGCATTTTCAAGACTCGGAACCTTAACAGCCGGATGGGGAAGATCAATAAGAAAGCAACAGGCGCATCTCAGTGCCGAAGATAAAAAAAAATGGGCTTCATCTCATGATTGTTCTAGTAAGTAAATTGAAAATATATTATTTTTTGAGATCAAATTATCAATGATCAAATATTCACTGTTTGCAGATAAAGATGGTAAAGATAAGCCAAGTAGTGACAAAGGAGCAGCGGCAGCCGTGCCACGATTGTCTGTTTGTGCCGATGCTCAAAAAGTCGATCGTGCCAAGTTGGCGCAAACAGAAGTATGACATTAATATTATTGCGTGTTCAAGAAAAAAAAATAACATTTTAAACATTACATTTTCAGTTTCCAATAATTGAATTTGATCCCGATACATTCCGAATCCTATTGGATTATCTTCATACCGGCAGTTGTCCTTTAACATGTGCTTCAATACCAGGACTAATCTGCGCTGCAGAACATTATGATCTTCCCGAGCTGTTGCAGGCCTGCTTCCACCATGCTAAACAATTTTTGAGAATTGATGTGGTATGTTTCCCAGGAAAAATATTTAATATAAAAGTAAAATATTTCTGGATTTAACTATTATAATTGTTTTCAGGTTTGCACAATGCTTGTATCATTGGAAAATTACTTCTGGAGATACACTTCTGCATCTGAACTTGTCAACATGATATTAGCGTTTGTGGAACAAAGAGCTTTTGCTTTATTTCAAACACCCGAGTTTCTTCTACTTTCAGAATCCATGGTGCAAATGATAATGTGTAGAAATCTGGATTGTCCGGAAATTCGTAAGTTCGACGCCATGTTGTCTTGGGCCAAACACAAGATCCGCTCAAAACCGTCAACCAAAGTCGATGCCAAAATAGACTTCAAGTCCACAATGGAGAGACTGACACGTGATCTCAAACTTCATAGAATATCACCCCAGGAATTGATCAAAGTTGTCTTACCCACAAAAGCCATTAAAAATGAGAGAATATTAGAGACGTTGATGTTCCAAGCCAACACGGGGATGTATCGCATTCATGACAGCTATCTGCAAGCCTGCCAACAGAGATTGCAAAAACAAGACTCCAGGTTCTCCGAATGCGAGAGCTTTGACTATGGAAGTTAAATTATTTGCTAGATAATATATTTAAAATGTGGGAAATTGTAATTGTGGAAATCTTTTTATTAGATCATACATTATCTGAACTATATATTTGTACAAATATACAATCTGGGCCAATGATCTAACTTTTATTGAAAAAGCTTCAACTTTAAAATCATCGGGTATATTTCAATCCGATCGATACTGAATGTGACACTTGTATATAAATCTAGATTTCGGCTTTGGGTATTCTTCGGCTTATTGTATTATGAATACAAAATGGAAATTCGGCTGGACCGTAAAAGTTGTATATTATTACCAGCGTACTGTATTTAATACATACATATATTTAATTATGGAAAAGTATTTTTCATAAAAGTGACTGATAAATTTACCATGAACAACATTAAATTCATACATTTTATTGAAATATACAATATTTTATGCATACGAGTATCGATAAAGTTACTCTGTATATTGATGTTCATTACCATATAATAATAAGAATAATTATTCTATTTGAAAAATACATAATAACATTTTAGAATTTACATTTAATAAATATTGTGATTTGGACAATCTAGTTGTTTGTAAAAAAAACTATACAAATTCTCTCTTAAACTATCACTTTCGATCGATACTCAATTCTAAATGGATGGTGAACATTTCCAAAACTCTCTGACTATATCCGTCGTCTTGTTTCTCTGTGGAAAATAAAGTTAAAATTTAAAAAATGTTATAATATTTCCCCATAATTTATGTGGCATTCTCACATTCCGCTTCAAAGTATATAAGCTGTTTATTTCCCATGTGTATTAAAAGTTAAAAAACTGTTACATTCTGCGTACTTCATTAAAATTATGAGATAATGAGATTTATTGATGTTTTAATTGTAATTATATTTTATGTAAAATTGTTGATTGCGAGTGTTTCTTGGTGTTCAATGGAATTAGTAAATAACTACTTTTTTTCATATGCCTAATTATTATCAGGAATTTAATTTTTGATGAAAAAAAATTGACATAGGCTCAAACATATTGCACAATTATGATTTGATTTTTAAAATAAATATAATTATTACAATGAAATGAATCAGTTTCCACACAAACATATCAAAAAAATACCATCCTTTTAAATAGAACAATAGTTCCAGTTTAATAAAAAAAAATGTTGATTTCATTTCAATTTATTAAAATGTTAATAAAATTAATACAATTTTACGTGTTATTTCTTGAAATATTTATTAAATTATTCATAAAATTTTACTGAAATATATTATACACAATTGAACAGATATAGTCATATCCTGTTTTATTGATATTTGTAAAAAAAAAATTTTTTTTTCAATTTAAGTCGTTCTTGTCTTCCGAATTATCCCACAAAATGCATATTGTTCAGATTTTTTCAGTTTATTAATTTACTCAGTTAATAAGAATTGCTAAATATTATTGTTAAGTGTAATTTTGACAAATTTTCATATACATTTACAAATTACTGTCAAATCAAAAAGTTGATTTGAATGCTTCCTCCGAATTGAATTTTTATAATAAATATTGTGTATATTTATGTTAACAAAAAGTATCGATGTTGGATGTAATATTGATTATTGATTAAAATGATTATCGTCATCGTATAATTATATTTATTATGTGTGTAATTTAATGATGAATGGAATATTTTAATGGTGTTTAACACGCTTCACTTCTGTACTCTCCCATCGGTGTAAACCTTTCCGTCGTCATATAATCATGACCTCTACCATTAAAATACTGCTACTTTGCAATGTATATGTGTTAATTAAATATGGTAGATTATTAATTGATATGTTTGTTTGTAAAGAGACAAATTAAGATGATTTGTTGCTTGAACCGAGGAGGAGAATTCAATACGAAACTCTTTTGGTCATTATAATTATTGTTATTAATCTGTGTCGAAATGCATTTTAAATAAATATCGGTGTATAATTGTATGAACTGTGTGCACTCTGCGTGTTTGGTTTTGCTGGATGTGAAACACTGTAATAATTGTTCTATGTATTAAATTTAAAAGAATGGAGAAAATATATAAATACAATAAAAATAAACGATGCGATAAGAGAAACATCCCAAAAAAATATATATATATATAAATGTACAATTCACAATGACTATTGAAGAACTACCGTGCAAGTTATTGCAGTAAAATTTATTTAGATATTGAAGCTGTGTTTTATTTAAATTTTAATTTTTTCCAAGCATTTTCCAATTAAAAAATAACCTATTTTATGTAACAATTCCATAGTTATTCTAAAAAATAAATAGGTAATAATATTTTGTTACATTAGCTTGTGTTGCCTTGATAAAAGATTTCCTACTGAATTAATTTTCAATTCATATTCGGGTCAAGGTTATTATAAATTCTAAAAACTGTGTCAATTTGACCATGAGCCAAAATATTATTTTCAGTTCGTAGTACATTACAATAAAGCTTATATATTATGAATGCATTCATTGCTTCAAGCTATTTCAAACATACTGAGACACTATTACTGCACAAAAACAATTTTAAATTAAATTAACTTATATAACCTTCTATGTTTGTAAATAAAGTTTATATAATTTGTTTTTAAAGAAGCTTTCTTTAATCATTATTTCATCTTAAAATACAGAAGATGTTATCTTCAAGGAATATTTCAACCCACACACATTATATTAATTCAGCGAGAATTATTTGTCAAGTGAAACTTTTACTACCAAGTCTCGATTGATATGAAAATATATGTATTTGATAGTTTATAAATTTCATATTTAAATGACTAACCGTTGCCAAATAATTCAGGCTACTCGGCTATTAATGGAAACATTCAGCTCTGAATGTATTTTCAAAAGATCCATTTTTCTTGTATAGAACAAAAAAAAACATTATGCAACCAATCGGTAACAAAAAACACTGAAATGTATTAAAGTAAAAATAAAAATCATTCACAACCAAAACGTGTGCTAAAATACGTAAGTACATAAATATAATGTTTTTATAGACCTCTAAAAATGCATATTTTTTAAATATTAGAAATAGGTAATAGCGACAATTGGGCATTTTTTATTTTTTTTTATAACCAAAATATTCCATAGCAAGTTAAATGGGTTGGGAATATTTTTATTAATTAAATATGAAATTATTGCCAAATTTAGGCCAGGCTCAAGGGTGAGTATTATGTTACGATTTTAAAAATCACAACCGTTTGCGGTAAATTAGGCGCGTCTCAAACTTGAACATTTGCACTACAAATGTAAAAAAATAAATAGTAAGTATACAATTTACATACATATATTATTATTACGTACTATTTGGATCATGGGTGCTAAAACTTTTCATGTTTAAAGCCCCCTTTAACTTCTTACTTATTTGTTGTATAATAATGGGGTGTATTTACTATAATAGTATAAAAAGAATGTGTTAATGAGTCGCAATACATGGTGTGTGTACGAATAGACTAGAATTTGGTACACGCACATGCACCGCACGCACACACTATCATTCAAAGTTGAGTATTACTGGTTTAGATTCTGGGAATATGTGCTAAAGATATACATTTTGAGTTATATGAGTGTTTTATTAATAAGTTTGTCGTCGAGTGTTGATGGCGTCGAAAGATATTAGTCGTTCTAAAATATAATTAATTATATAATATGTAATATATTTAAATTGTAGGTGTAGCAGTTTTTGTATTATATGTAAACTAATTAAGAATTAATGAAATTTTCCAGTTGTGTGCACTTGTAGTAATTTTAGCTCCAAGATTCTAATTTTAAAGCGGTATTTTCTATTTTGGAACGGTTCTATTTTTGAATTTGGCGGGCGTCGTTGTCGTTCCAGAGGCGGCGCAAGATGACAGTAGTGTATTAGTGACGGCCGTTGTTTACATGGAGGGGCGCGTGTAGTAGTGTTAGTGTCTGTGTTAGTGTTAGTGTTAGTGTTGTCTGTCCGTCGAGAACACAGAGTCAGTGAGTTGAGTGCGGCCAGTGCGGCGGCTGACACTGGCGACATGGACAACGGATATGTTACTCTTGAACCGGCGCTTTACGGAGACAACTACATGGAACCTGAGGAGGAGTGGGAGCGAGAAGGACTCCTGGACCCTGCCTGGGAGAAACAGCAGAAAAAGGTACTTATTGCACCACTTGTCATTAACCACTACCACACACCACCCTTGCCGGCTGCTTCATCAAAACAAATATTATATACAATTCACTTACGTTATCTTCCGGCAATTAATAATATCAAACAGCTTATCTCGAAGATCATCGTTGTATACTTGAAACTTCGCCGGCATTCGATGAAACGTCAAAAACATTCCACGTTCAAATTTAAAAAAAGAACGCACCCCGCTCAAATGCAAATGTCCCGTGCAATTCGTAAATAATATGATAAATAGTGTATATTTAGTGTGTAAGCGTGTATTGCTGTGATACTATTATAAGCCTGCAGCGGGGCTGTCTGCGCTGCTGACGAGAAATAGACCTGGGCTCGGGTTTCCTGAGGCTATGCCCTAAAATGGCCCCGCAGAGAGCGCCCCTCCCGGCCGCCGTCCACCCGCCTCTCCTCCCACTCTGTTCTCGCTGTTCTCGCTCTCCGCCATTTTCACCAAAATCCCCGTAACCTTCGTCCCCGAGATGCACATGTCCAGGACATCTGGAGTGGACTTGCCCTGGATTAAACCGGGTTACCCACTCACCTGGTGCTCTCCCACCGCAAATAAAACGACCTCAATCACTAGCCAAACACTCCCGGGAACACACTCCCTCCTTTTACTATCAACTTCAGATTGATCAATGAAAATATTATTAACAAATTAAGATCAAACCAATAGTACAATTTCAGTAGAACCCCTCAAAAAGGGCATAATTCGTTATATAAAAAATGTTAATCGAAATCACCTTCAATGAAATCCTACAGTCAATTGTCTTATTGTAACTATAATTAAAGAAAATTTGTCCAGGGGTTGTTAAACCCTTATTAGTGAAATTCCGCTATATTGTAATATTAAGATATTTTAAGAATGTTGTTTATACTAATAATTGTAGTGGTTTTTTTTATTATATTAATCCAGATTAGTAGTTATAGAGTTGGCCATTATTTTAAGTACTTATTTATAGATTTTAAAAAAAAAAAATATATATATATATATATATATATATATATATATATATATATATATATATATATATATATATGCCTTTTTAATAAACTTGTTATGATTCTTATTCATTGTTACTTTCAAATTTGCCACTATTAAATTCGATGACTTGTAATTGCAATTTGTTTATAGGTCAGAGACTTTTTTTATTATATCTCTGAAAGAATGAATTATATCTTTAACATATTTCAGACAATGTGTATTGAGTCCCCGTTACCTGAAATAATTTCATTTGCATTTCAGGTTCGCCTACACCTGACTTTGTATATAAATACCTCGATCTAAAATAACATAATCCTCAAATTTAATATACATTTAAAAAAATGTAATTTTGCAAAAATGTATATAAGAACGACCCGGCGAATTCGAGTTTCGTGCAGCTGCGAAGAGCTGTTTCAAAATCGTCTCTCGATCTATTTCTACTTGAAAGCGTGGGCCAAACTACAGGGTTAAACTATTCATCGTGATTATATAAAATATTTACAAAAAAAATATTATTATAATAACAGGCAAGAAAGCGTAAAATCACCTTATCGGAACCGATCTTATTCTCGTGCAATTTTTTTATATATATAATTATCGTCTTTGTTTTGAATGCACGCGTGTCATATTTCAATATTTGTATTGCAAGCATTTCTGTTTGGGAAACTCGACCGGTTCGTCCAGTTGTTCTGGCCACTTTTCGATATTGATAAAGTACATTATTATTCTTATCGCTGTACGAATGTTTTTGTCTTCAAAACAGTTGAAACGAAAGTGAAATTGGGTCAATGTCTAGACAATTGAGTTAATCGTCTTTATGACGTGTGCTAATGAATCGATGATGGTTTGATTCAGTGCTTACGTTTTACCGTCTTAAATGATGTCTATTCGAATTCATCATATTTATGAAGACATCAACTTCCAGACACTCTCATAATATACATAAGTTAAAATAGATTCGACCGTCGAGTGAAAGAGAGTCATGGAAAAGTGCCAGGACATTGCGAGAGCGCCCAGTTAACCAGATTCAAGTTGTGCAATAGAAAGTTTGCGTTGTTCTGCAATGATAACATTCGACTATAATCAAATCCTTTTTGATAACTAAATGTTGATTTACACACCTTAAAATCCAATAAATGCGAGTACCACCGTGAAAATTCAATTCTGATACATTTCATGCTTCAATAAACCGCGTCTAATCCGATCGATCGACCATTAATTTATCATAAATGAAGTAAAACCGCTCGAAAGGAAGTTTATACCGTTTTAACTTCCTGTGAATATTCTCAAAGAATGAAAATTATTGTTTCCAACTTATACATTGGATCCTTGATATACGTCCTTAATCGATACCACCGATACATGCATTAGCAGACTATACAATTCAATGTATAAATATCAATATGGCTAACCAAATAGACGAGTCTGAGTGAGACAATAAGTGTTGCCTCTGTCAAACGCACCTGCTTAGTTCGCCATCTTAATATTTAAAGATATCGTGTTTGACAACGTACCTTTTAAAAGTCGTATATTAAACAAAATATTTTGCGTCGAAACAAGACGTATGTATATTGAGGTACCAATATAGTTCGTTGAAACTACGGAGGGACATGACCTCATTACGACTAATATTCCTGATTTTTAAGATATTGGAATTGGCACAACGGTGATATACTGTTTACACTATCACATTAAAATTTAGTTTTTAATAAGAAAGAGGCTGCAATTTTTTTATTTATAAATAATTATGATATCACAGCTTAAAGTTTAGTGTTATTTTTCAAACAAAAAAGTGTGCGGTTAATTAACGTGAAAGAAATAGATGTATGTAAATATTTGGTCGCTATTTATTGCAATATTAAATAAAAAAAAGTATTCTTTTAAATTAAAATTCGAAAGTTACTCTTTTTGGTGTCTCATTTCAATACGTAGTGGTTTTTCCTGATTCCATTCCAATATTATGACTGTCCATCACCAGTTTATTTTAAACTACAAATTGCCCGCTTTCTATTGAATATGAGTTATTTATTCATATCCTGTAATAATGTAATGTGTCGTGGGATATTATTTGAGCAAATAAAACTTGTGTTTATTATCACTTTCATCGTTTCCAATATAAAAAAGTATAGTGTGTTGTCACGCAAGTCGGGAAGCTGGTCGGTTGTCCGTCCATCTTTTCTTGGATCATGAATATTCATAATGATTACTTGTACTTTCTCTCATGTTTGTCTTCTGAAATGTGCAACTAATGTCTATAAACCACTTTCCCTATTTCTATATGTGCCTGCACTTGTTTGTCCCCCCGTCACTGACCTTACCCAACAAGGTGTCATTTACCCATCGGCATTTCTCGAGTTTATTCCCGTTAACAATTTTCGAAAATTACACCGCTTTACAAATTATGTAGTCTGGTAGGCTAACAACTTGCCAGGAATTTCCTTAAAAGCCTACCAGTAATATACACTTCCGTTATTAGAATATTAAGACATCGATCATATGATTTATGGACTGGCTTAATCATAATATATATAATTGTCTATGGTGTGTGTATGTATGTATGTGCGGGTCCCTCAACCATCAGTGTTACCAGATGCAAGAATAATATTTCATATCATTACTTTACTACAATTAATACATATCTAAAATCTCGAAACGGCTATTTTAGTGATAGTAATATTAAATTAATTTTAGAGATATTTAATAACGCATAATAAATGACAATTTTCAAAAAACAATATTTATCGGTGTTGTCATCATATGAAAACCGGATAAATTATTATATTTATAATTTACTTTGAAAATTCAAACATCTTCAGAATGAAAAAATAAACAACTTTTTACCGTCCTATTAAAAAACTATGCAGAATATCAAAGAATATTAACAAATTGAAAATTTTGTGAATAAATAGCTTTTCAATTGCTCACAATTGTAGAGCATTTGCATTCAACTTTAATATTTGATGTATGATATGCAGAGTTCGCCAAAATGTGGCTCTAAAAAGTGTAGCAAAAATTTCATTTTAAATCGAAATTGTAGCATTACTTTTTTTTGATAAAGAACCGATTATATTTTAATATTACATATATAAAAATACACATTATTATATTTTATGAAAATAATTCTCTCAGATACTATGTAAGTACTTCTTAAAACCATGCTGCTCAATATTGTCAAAAATTAAAAAAATATATATATTTTTTGAAGACTTAGTATTATTTTACATTGTTGATAATTCATGATTTTTAAGTTTTTGCTATTTTTTGTTGAAGTATAGAGTCCAAATCTATCTGAAAAGGGCTAAAATGTGGCTTTTGATGTAGCATTTATTCGAAAAGTGCCCAAATGTTTTGAATTTAAATAATCAAATAGTTAAGGAATCCGTTGCTGAGCTCGAATAGGTCAAAGCACTTCATCACACCAACTTGGACTAGGTCTGATTATAATCCACCCTTTGCCAAGAAGCCTGATAAATTCTCAATCCAACTTCCCCCTCGGCTTTGCTTTGAAAATGAATTTCACTTATGCAAAACGCCTATTTCGAAACTCATTACAAAAAAAATAGTCGTTACTTTATCCGCGCACAAAAGAAACTCGTCTTCTCAATACTCACAATTAGTTCATTCGCGTCTAATGGAAATGTGAATATAAAAACAGCGGGGAATAATGGTGTAAAAAATCAATGCTAATAATAACACTTTAACTCCATTGATTTTCTAATAGCACAATAATTATTTCTCTTATTGTTTAACTAATTCACGTTATGGAGACATCGTGGGAACTTATTTTCTTTTAACAATATCTTCAGTGCTTTATTTATACATCGACAATTATTTTTCATTATTGTTAAACATAAAAAATATCATTTCTAAATCTAAAAAAATATTCCGGAAATTCTTGTCATGCAAACGATCCAAATGCGCTTTCTACAAAATTGCATTAGAATTTTTTTAAGTAGCTTATTATTTTTTTAATGAAAAGCTGCATCATTGAATCAACCACATTGAGTGATATGAATAAAATTAAGTATTTTTTTTACTTTTGAGAGAACTTATGACAGAATACTCACTAAAAATGAATGAACTCTTTTTTAGTATTGTAATGTCTTGTTTACATTTAATTATAATTGATTCAAACTTATTTTTAGAACACTTATAATATGTATGAGGTGTGGTAATGGTATTTGGATCCACCCACTTTTGTATTAAGTGGAGCACCGTATTATTATATATTAAGGTAATAAAACGGCGCCTTATGAACTCGTGTTTTAATTACTGGAATGACTTTCTCATTATGTGTATATTTTCCCATTTAACGGGTCTTTTGTTCCCACAATTACCATGTACGATGTTCTCTCATATGTTTATTCAACTGCGATACACAACCTTTTATAATAAAACTTTTAAAGCGTAATAAGCTTACGGAATATTTTGATTTTTTATAAGGTATGCCGATTGTTTAATACTTCTGATATAATGAATGGTGAGAGAATGTAAATTGTACCAGAAGCTGGCGTAGTCCAGTTAGACGACCTTCACTCTTTTTATTCCATCACGTCTTTCTATACAACCGGAACACCATAATTATATTCGTATTATTTATTATTTTGACCAGGAAGTTGCCATTTCCCACTTGTAAAAATTATTGATAATTGATTGGAGGTGAGATTATTATGATGTATATTTACTATTGAATTATACAAGATTCTAATTAGGCCGGTACTAACCTACGGTGCAGTAACATGGGTTATTACCAAGACTGAAGAGGATAGGCTACTTAGGTTCGAGCGGAAGATTCTTAGGAGGATCTTGGGTCCTGTTCAGGAGGCACCGGGACTATTTAGAATTAGACGGAACCATGAGATTTACTCATTATATAAGAGCGTGAACGTAGTGCAGTTTATTAGGGCTTTAACATTAGGTTGGGTTAAAGAGCAGGAGGGATAGTATCGGAAATACTATCCAGCAAGCCTGTGGGTAAGAGAAGGCAGGGTAGACCTAGGCTAAGGTGGGCGGACGAGTTCTATAAGGTAGTTAGGAGTTTAGGAATTAATAACTGGAGGAGCGCGGCCTCCAATAAAAATAAGCGGAAGATGCTGAACTGGAGTGCTTATGATGATGATGATGATATTTACTGTTGATCAAAATAAAACTCACAATCCCTTCACAAAAAATTTCTTCATTGAAAATGTGTCGAATTTTAATCTTACAATAACACAAATGTTCTTACTATGTGAAATTATTCACACGTTCTACTCACAATAAAAGCACTTCTTTTCTTTTTCGCTTGCAGGAAACGATAAAATCGGAATGTGATAAATATCAAACTCAAAAAAATGTCTATTAATTACCTGCCCTTAAATGCCTTCTACTGTCGTTTAATCGCTTAATAAGTGTAATGTAATCACAGTTAGAAATCAGTTTCTACAGTATGGGATGTTTAAATATAAAAAAAAACCAAGCAGATGAGTTTTATAGAGGCAACACTAATTGTCTCAATCAGACTCGTCCACCACTTTTCTATTAACACTGGTTGGATTATTTTATTTATCTCAATATCAGTTTAACCGATTTATACGCTTTACGATTTCGCATGTTTTATTATCTTCTCCATATAAATACGGTTGTCTAATTGCATGTTTGTTTTGATATGTTTTTTTTTTACCACTCAAGTGACCGAAGCGTGAAAACGTCTTGTTAATATTACACGCTCTGACCGCTTAATCAATTTACTACTACTTAATTTTACCTCAAAGATTATCATTATAAAAATAAAATGAAAGCAACGAATAAGACGTTCTGGTTAGATTAAGCCACATTAATATATGTATATGATAACATTATTATAATCAACCACAATAATATTAGACTTATAACTAGAGTCCGCCAAAAATTAGCACTTATTTTAATGAAAAGTATCTCTTAAAAAAGTGGCAAAATGGCTCAAAAAATTATAAAAAATAGCAATGTTAAGTGGCACTTATATTTCACTTTTGTGAAAAATTATATTTAAAATAGTATAAATTGATTTCGTTATTCAACTACAATACTTTTATTTTTGCTAAAGAAAATATATTTTTTATTCAATTAATGATATTGTTTGCATACTGAAATAAAATGAAATGGTGTTATTTTACTGATGTTATGTAATGAAAATTTTTACTCGAAAAAATAATGGGGTTAAATATATTACTTATAGCGGTGTAGTTTGGTATATCAAAAATAAAAAATAAATATCCTTCACTTTTTTATATTATTTAATTTCACATTCTTGGTGATTTTTTTTTTCAAATAAGATATATAACAAATCGATATCTTACATCCCCTATAAATATTTAAAAAAAACACAAATTAATTCTCTCAGATACTATGAGTATGTATTTCTTAAAAAATCACCTACCCAATGGTCAACAAGGTAAAAAAAAACTTATCGCCTTTGAACCCAAGAGGTATAATATTTATATTCAGATCTTAGCAAAGTTTATGTCGTCATCGACTGATGTTTTGTAGCCATATACAGGTTTCAAATAAAGTGCAATTTGTTTAGTTTAGTTTATCTTTGCACATAGTGTGTATTGTAGTAACAAAAGCACACTATCTATGAAATATCATGTCAAATTTTACAAAAAATAAATCATATAATTTGTTGATAAATTTATTACGATCGTTATTGCACCCACACGTTAAGATTTAGTACTGATAATAAATATTTAATACATCATTCGTACATCCCATTTAGTAATTGCAAAATAATTTTTAGTTCTGATGTCGATATATCCTTATGTTAATTCCAAGAAATATCAGTCATTTTAACCTACCTTACTCGGTAAATCAATATGTTTTTTTTTATAATGTATAATTTATAAGTCGTGATCGACATTCTTGTAAGCTTGACACTTGAACAAAGTCTCCTCATACTCAATATTACCGTTACATTGCATTACACTATATAAAGTACAGTACAATGCACCCAACAACGCATCATTTACTTATTTCATACTTATATTAATTAACTGATAAAGTGGCCATTATTGGGTCATCGATAGGTCTTCATTATACTTATGCATGATACTACATTTCATTTTAATTAATAATATATTCGTTATTTTACAGGTAAACAATACGCTGTCCAATCCACTTATCTAATTTAAGGTAAAAATGCAATCATAATTACAATTATTCGATCAGTAAAATATCTATAATGGGCTTATTATATTAGGTGGAATTTTAATAATTGATACTATTGTAGAGGGTTCACATTTTAATGGCAACGATATTTCTTTTGTCTAGTAATAATAAGACCCTGTCATTTCATACTAATCTTAGCTTAAACGAAACCCAAAAAGAAAATCTATACTTTTCGTGATAAACCATTAAATATTCTTAATTAGTTTAAGTCCACCTTGTATTCGTTTCCAAAACTGATAATTAGAGTAGTTCGTCTGCTTAGTTTCATGAAAAAATGGACTCGGTTGACTTCTTAATATTAATGATATTTCTATGACGCACGTTGACGAACCGAAAATATTATTACTAACCTCACTGTCAACCGATTTATTTTCATTGAAAAACCTGGAGCTGATTTTAATAAATTAAATATATGTTTTAAAGAAAATTGTAAGTTGTACTATCCACAGTATTTCCTCACAGTAAAACAGTGGAAATTACAACTAACAATTTTCTTTAAATTGTTGAATTCCACCCAGAAGTCAACATTATCAATAATTTAAATATATGTATATACCAATACATTTTTGTCATTAATTTATTTGTAGAGAATACCTTACAATTTGACACATTACACAACAGTTTGTTGCGATTCTGAATCTCGCACGAGATCACAAATAGATTGGACGCTTTTATTTTTAACACACAAATCCTTGGCAGATTCACACAGGTCCGTCTATTTTTCAAGACAGACAGAAGCTGTCGGTGTCAATGCTCAAAAATATTTTATTATTTCTCATTGCTACTGAAATAAGCTAAAAATAGTGAAATACTTCACGGCTTCATTACAACATGGCATATTGGTCGCGTGACTCATTTTGCATTTTTGCAAACCACTTCTGAAAGCACCAAAGTGTGACGATAATCTGATAAATAATTCGAAATTCATTCATCAGCACGCATACCCATTGCTTACCCTCACTTTTTATTGTGATGATAATAAATTTAGAAAATGTGTAACACCCTATCGTTTGTTTATATGTATGTTCTCAATTATTTTAACGGGAAAAAATGTACCGTGTTTCATTAAACCTGAAAGGAGAAATACAATAATATTTAAGGTCAATTATTTTAAGTGAGCCTCATTGAAAAAAAAAATCAAACTTGCATTCACAATATATTATATAATAAAATTAAATTTATATCTTCACATCTGTATAAAAAAATCTTCGTGAGGAACTCCTTATTATAACCCATTTGGTGAATAATTATGAATTCAGTATAATATATACTTATGTATCTTACAGTGTATCTGTATTATCACCCAGTGAGAGTATAATATATTTCCACTGTTTTTCATTTATTTTTCTTAAACCTGGACCAAGCTGTTATACGTTCCTAGCAAAAATATACTTGTACCAGTGACAATATCTTCTCATTGTAACATATGAATACAAGGTTATTCGGGATGAAATTGTATGTTTAATAGATACTTTATTATTTTATAATTATTGAAGGACTGGGTGAAATAAGGGCGTACATATACTGAAATTAACAGTTTCAATATACGCCCTTAATAATCGAGTAAAACATGATATCTTTAAAATCACGAAGTATTGTTTTTGGTAAAAGCTAAATGCCGATAACAGAATATCTAACGATAATATCCAAATGTTTTTTTGCATAGATCAATAAGGTATTTAGAGCCTTTCAATCGTAGATAATTATAATATATTTCACTGATTACTTGAGTCACATATATAAAAGTTTTAAATTTATGATGGAAACCTTGGGCAGATACTAAAATGACTGTTAAATAATATATTATACGACTTTCCGCCACAATTCTAAATTATCTGTTGGCAGAAGATACTGTGAAAATTATTATGGTGACATTGCAATGTGATATACCCCAAGAAGAACAGAGATGTTATGTTTACTACCTGTTAAATTTATAAATAACATGGCGCTTTATGAATGACTCTTATTCAAATTGGCCAAGAACTATAACATAAAATATTTTAATAAGAAAAAATAGAAGGTGCAACTTGCCAAGTCATAACAGGATGTAATATATTTATACTATATGTTACTAAAGTACTGTTACTGTAAAAATAGCTATGGACAACGGACAAGAACGACACAAATTTAAAATCATACTCTTTTCGAATTTTATGTTTAACTATGCAAGAGTTCAATGTTACTTCCGTCAACACCATAAAATAAATCTTATGGAAATTTATGATGTGATAGTATAACAGCATAGAAGATTTTAATGTTAGTTTTGTATATTTCTATTTCGAAAAGCTTTTATGCGAACCGATAAAAGCAGATGTGTAAACTTCGTATTTTTATATAAACACTTTTTACAACTAGCACCTGCCCATGTTATCGGGTTCGATGCCATAGAAATAAATGTAGTGATGAAAGAGATATTCTGCTCTTATATTTAACTATGATTTCGAGTGTAGAATTTAAATAGTGTATTTAGTAATTGGCCATTTAGCACCTACCTGTCATTTAATACCTAGTGTGCATAATTACATGTTATATTTGTGACTGAAGCAAAACTGTTTGTCATAACAGTAATAATTCTATAGTTACGACCTTGTTCTTTTTGGCTAGTTAAAAGTAGCCCTTTGCCAAGTGACTGACTCATTACATGTGGTGTTTTCACATTGTAATGAAATTGTAACAAATTAACTAATTATTTTTAGATAAAAGTAATATTACCAACACCAAAAAGTTAATATTAGTATCGCGTTGATGTTTTTATATATATATATATATATATATGAATTTGTTTGGCATAATATGCTCTATTTTTTGGAGTATTTCGTAAAGAAATTCTTTGGCTTAGTTGCATCCATTCATTGTATGTAAACACATCGAGGTCGTTGAGCAATCCGCTCCAGATTCTACGAATATTTTCTAAATTAAAATATTTCTCACACATGCTACAATGTCACATGTAAATCACAAATAGAAAGCACTTTGCACAAACAGATCTATGTATTGCGAAATAACTAGTCAGCCAAGGGAAAACTGCAGAAGATTTATTTACTATGTATATTCATAGGTTAACCTTCAAGTTATAAAATTGACTATCCATCATACTTAAAATTATTCAGTCAATATGTTTCACCAATAATTGTATTGCAATAAATTAGTTACTTTAAAGTTCAATTGGTTAATCCAACTATAAAAAATGTATATACAGGATGGACTGATAATATTTTATGGGGTTGTAGGATATCTCAAGATTAAGTGGAAAATAATCTTAAATATTTTTATCATTTCAAAATATTAATAGTGCTTTTGGAATCGAGTTCGGGCCACCATCTTGGATTTGAAGTTGTTTCTGTGAAGTATTCAGTAGTGATTGTCGCATATGTATTGGGACTGTTAAATACGTAATTCATATATATTTATATTATTAATATTCCAACTGACGAATGCTGCACTATCATCACTGCGACTTGGGATCCCCCGTAATGCTCTAGCGGTACTGCAGTATGATATAATAATATATGTAAAATAAATAAATGATTCCTTTCGCTTATATTTGCGATACCTTACAACCCTTCAAATATTCTCAGTTAATTCAAGTCCACCCTGTATTACACCCCAAACGGCTTTTTGAGAAAGATTTTACAAATTTCGTTTTTTTTAGATACAACAATGTATTGATTCATTGTCTATCGGTGATCTTAATTATTACCAGTATCTTATAATCTAGGAAATCAGAGAAAACCTGGCACAACCGGTCGGGATTTTATTAATTATATTCACGTTCTCCCAGTCATAATAACCGATCGAACCATTTTTTTTAAGCGGGATTAGGAACCCATGATAACAATATTTGTAGCCACGCGCCTTATCACCTGAGCTATTACGCGAGTTATATAATTATATTGCATCGTTCATTTAAAAAATAATTCCAACTCAAAGAACTAGTTAAAAGTTTTTAAAAATGTGTCACCGTCTGTAATGAAAATATCCCTGTGTAGGTACTGAATAATTGTAATCATGTATGTATGACAAATATAATTCAGGTAGAATTTATTGGATGCAGATGCCCCTGACCCTCAGAACTTGCATCCAAAAGGCCATGTGTCCCTGTGATGATTCAGCAATCACATCTGACTGACCCACTCTTGTGGCTAGCAGCTCTTTGTTCCTTTGTTATACTGGAAGGGCCCACACAGCTGCATAGGCTATTTCTGGATTTCTATACTAATATAGCACAATCGAAGGCCGTCTAATTAAACTATTTCGTATTAATATTTTAGGTCAAAGTATAAAATGCTACAGTTTACAATATCGCGATTCCGTTTGCACTAGGCCAATATAACCGGTCTTCAAGATATACTCGCTGACCGAATTACTTCCACGGATCAAAATTTTACACAAAGCAAACTTGTTTTGAATGACAATGTCACCATACAAAGTAAACATTTAAAATAAACTATATGGCATATCCAAAAAGAAATGAGCAATGAGGAGAGTCCGCCAAGTGCCATTTTGCTACCTTCAAATAAAGGCTAAATTTCGTTACTTTTGACAAAAAAAAACATATTAAAAGCCAAATTTTAGCCCTTTTCAACTAGATTTGGACTCTATTAATTGAAATAATGAAAGACAACTCAACAAAAAAACAACAAACAATGAGGTGTTTCAAGTTAATGTGTCACTACAATAACTCCCGTAAAATTTTCATTCCATAACATGAGTGCTCCTTTAATTTTATTGGTTTCTTTAGCAAAAATATAAATATTTATGTTTGAATAAATAAATCAATTTATTAGCGGTTTTAAAAAAAATAATAAATGCCATTTGTGCCACATTTTATATATATAAGTGCCACATTTTGGCTGACTCTGGTAATGAGCATATAATTTCAATTCTCCTATATACGGTTAATATCGGAAACACTGTTAGTGGAACAAGTCGACTGTATACAACTTTTTAACAAGACAAACAGTATCAATACTTGATCTAGTCTGCTGGTTGTTAATACATACAATATTTATAAAATGGCACGAGCCACTCCATCTTCCTGTTTTTCAATATTGATGGTAGCTCAACAGATACATTCACTCAATTAACTTTGATTTATAGCAAACTTGACACGGGGTCTTATTTCTTAGAAGACACATATTCTGAGAACCCATTCGGTGTAATATCGAAATTACAAAAATGATGTTTTCTGTGCTAATTGAAGACATTTACTTACTTGGCAAATTGTGCTACTAGCACGGATATTCTATTTTTTGCAATCTCGTCTCTAAAGATGGTCACTTGCTCCATACGACTTCTTCAATGGTGAAGAAAAACTTTGAGCTGGTGACATTTTCTATTATTACGCTCATTAGTGTATTGAGAATAATGCATCATATGAATTATTTTCCTTGATCTAAATCTTCCAATCTGTTCAAATGTATTATGTTTCAGATTATCATTATGATAATGCCAACCTTGTGTACACTCAATAATACATCCAAAGGATGATCGATACCGTATAACGAAATCCACGTCATCTTGCCAACAGTCGTGTCTCTTTCAACAATGGTATTGTTTGTAAACATCCCAGTGACCGTTTTGATCCACGTATCGAATATTAAATATATTGTCAATATAAAGAGAAACACATATTCAAAGGCTTTGTTTACCTGTAGGAATGCATACCTGTGGTCTTTGTAGACACGCCCACGGTGAATCCCAGTCGTAAAAAGTGTGTGGTAAACCTAAATCGACCCCTTTTTAAAGGGCAGAATCTCCTTTTTTCAACACCTCAAACTATCTATTGCTTCATATTGTAAGTGTCATAGCTTGGATTATAAAATGAAATGGTGAATCACAATTAATATTCATCCCACGATCGTTCACTGAACTACTAACGTGGCTTATTTATTAATCGCGTATTTATTATAATTTATCATCGGTGAAGCGGCTTTAATCTTAATTCATCTTACAGAGAAATCCATTCAATTAAGGATTAATTCGTAAAACCAAACATTGATAATTTAGATAATTAAGAAGGCTTTGTATATTGTTGGCATTGTTTTATTTAAAGTGCGGTTGCCGATTGTTTCTATAGTACAATACAATATATTGATCGACCTCGTTCTCTTAAGTTACTTTCTAAATTTGTTTAATATCCAACTGATTGTGTGGTCTTTGTCTTCGAATGCAACTTGCATTTTAGCTACACCGTTTTGCAATGCAATATTGCAATTTTCCAAAATAATACATAAATGATCGCCATTTTCTTCGGACACTTCCTCAACAAAAATAAAATCGAGTGTATACTAAAATAAAATAAATAACACGATTTAATACTGTTGATAATAGAATGGAGTAAATTTTAAAAAATATGGATAAACCAGAAGACGCAGGTTCGAGTTCTGCACCGGGTAGTCAATGTAATGAATCGATTTATTTCTTCACGATCATTTAAATTTAATACATATTATTATATTTTGATTTAATCGGTTTTTCTAATTTAAAAATTAATTGAATAAATTGTAGTAATAAATACACATTGATGTTAAAAACTTCCTCAACAATAAATTCATAAGTCTGACAGCTGAAAGTGTTAACATTTGAGAAGGGAAGGGCTCTTAATTCCGAAAAATTAAACAAAATGTCGAAATGATATCAATACTTTATATAGTAAGTCACTTTAATCAATTAGAATATGTAATAAAAAAACGATGTATATAGTCTGTTTTTACTACACACTTATTCCAATGCTTAAATTCATTAGTCGTAATTCACCCTGTCAAAGTCGATCAATATTAATTTAACTATCTCGTAAACTCGAGACACATAGTAACATACATCATGAACTATCCGTTAATGCCTTATTAAGGTCAATTATCTAAATAACCGTCTCGAATACATAATAAATAAACTGACAAAATAACATTATGTGTTAATATTCATCGATACTCCTATACCTTTGTTGCGAAATTTATAAGTAAATATTTATAGGAAAATTATATTGTTAAAACATACACTAGCTACTATTATGTCATTCAAAATCCATAATTTATTGCAACCGATTTATAAGCATATTGTTTATGATCCTAGTTTTAAGTCGTATATCCAAATACTTAACAGCAACTAGTCCTGTTTATATCAAAAGTGTTTAGAAATCAATAGTTGTTATCCTAATAATATTATTCTATAGTTTAAAAAACTATTGGATTTTTAGTAGCCAGTAAAGCAACGTGATATGCTAATTGCATCGCAGCCGGAGATCGTACAAAATGTAAATTAAAATGTCGGTTTTTTTTTCATCTCTTCATCGGAATGCTGTTAACATACAATTAATTAAATCAGGAGATAAAAATGGAAACTGTTTACATGGTTTTAATCTATCTTGTTTTTGTGTTCAAACTTTCATACGGGTACACAGAAATTTATTAATATTGCTCCTTTATTAGAAGAATTTATTCCACAAAGTGTAAATATCATGCAATTTTTTTTCTTTTGTCGTGGCAAGATAAAAATATAGTTAAAAAAACACATTCTTCCACGTATGTTGCTGTTTTGTAATTTGAGAAGAAATATTTTTATTCTGAACAATTTTCCCACACAACACAAATAATGTGTTTAAAGGACGACAAGTAATTATGCTCAAATATAATTGATGATGAACTGATTTGATTGAGTACATGTCCTATAACAGATGACGGTGACAATTAGTTAAGGTTTTGGTCCGTTAGTTGTCGAATCTGAAGTAATAAGCTTGAAAAAATTCAATAAATAGGGTAATATGGGCAAATTTCAAATATTATAAGTTTACAATACATATTATGTTATTGGATTTTTATGTGGATATTTTTATATACGTCCTAGGGGACCTTTTTAAACCTTTTTTATAAATTTTGAATTTTTAGACACAAAACGTGTTGATTAATTATTTTCACTAGTTACCCAGCGCACCGAGGTCCTACCTAATAGCCTCAATAGTTTACTTTTAAAATCCAGGAAATCAGAGTAAAGCTTAATCAAGACGATCTATCGTAATTTTATCAATTTTATTCCCAGTCGTAATAACTGAGCGGGATTTGAACACATGACCACAGTTTTTATAGCCTTATCGCCTGAGCTATTAATCTTGTTATCAGAGAATTCAAATAAAATATTAATATCATCGTGGAATTTCAACAAGAAGGTAATCTTTTAACAAAATTACACAATATTATTTGTTATTTATGTATTTTATTTTTTAATAATTAAAGTTTTTTTTGCTGTTGTAACATGTGTTATATCTAATGTTTTATCATCTTCTTTTTTTAATTTCCAAACCACCATTGGATTAATATGTAAGGTTTTATTATACAATTTCTTTATTAAATATAATTTGCATACAATGTTTTGATACATTATGATTAGATGTTATAATATTAAGTTTATAGACTTAGTCTTTTACTTATTTTAATACGGAGTACAATCAATTGATATTTAAAATAATTAATATGTCATAACATGATTTATGGGGAAAAATACAAAAACCCACTTGTAGAACTACTAAAATATATATATAATACATAATAAATAATAATAAAATAAACTTAGAATTACAAAAACATATACTTAATACTAAAATATTGTGAAACACGAATATAGTAAAATCATTAATGACTGTGGAGACGGACAAAATATGTAAGGTTACAGTGGTTGTAATGTATGTATTTATGTAATCTAATAAAAGGTCAACCATTTGATCGAATGTGTAAATTCTATGATCGAAATTTCATTGAAATGTATCAATTAGTTTGCCCAGGTGATCATATACGTACTTATTTCGGATTGTCCTTGGCACTGGAAGTAACATATGGAAGAATGTATTCCATGGCCGTGTCTCCTGTCTATTTGTATATGGGTCACGACCATGGCTTGGGTTATTCTTGTGCACCTCACCTGCATCTCTTCTCTGCTCTCATCATCACATCCATTGGGTCACAATTCTAAAACCATCCGTGTCCTTGCATTCATTCTATTCATACACATATCATATTACTATTGACAAAACCCCGTTATATCGTTGATTATAAAATGCCAGATTTACAGTTTAACGTCGATGAAAAATGCATGAGTCTCATTTGAAATTCCAATTATTATCCCTCCTTCACGGAGACACGTCTCAATTAATTACAATAGCCCTTTTCTTAATTGAATGCCGGGGGGGAACAAACGAGTATTACGTTTTTGTAATTCTAATTTGTTACCCGTTGTATTTATATATTTTTTTATCGATGATGAATCTCAATTCAATGAATGACCCGTGTTGTTTGGACACAAATCAATAATGCAGTCCCACCATACTTTGTTGAGTCATCCTAGTGATTATTGCTTCCCTGCCAAATATCCGTCAACAAGTTACTTAATCGATCATCAAGTATCACAACACTCACACCTTTTCGATAAATAAATAAATGAGTACTCGTTATAGATAAAAACAGCTCAGATTGACAAAAAATAAGCATACAAACAACATTAGATAATCTAATCACCGCTTCTTATATTTGTAGAGCAAAAGTTACCAACGACTGTGATTGATCACACTATTAATATAAGTGTAATTGCAGAAGCGAGCCAATTTAGTGATTGTAGAATAATTAAAGAGTACGTTGGAATCTGATGCATAATTTCAGTTCAATAATTATTAGCAAACCTCTGCTATGAGGCTGAAAAAAATGTTGTCAATTGCTCACAATTGTAGGGCACTGTGCGGCTTATATTTTTATTATTCGGTAAAAATTAAAATTTGAAGAATTTTTCATTCAAGTTTATAGTTTGTCCCATAAATATAATAATTGAAGTATGATAACTGTAGATGTACATATTATATCATATGTGTTGTGTAAATATCAGTGAGTTGAAATAAAATAATACTACAATAATTAAATAATAAAACAATATTATAAAGGAAATCGTTACAGTGCTCGAATACATCAAAGTACTTTATTACACCTACTTGAACTAGATCTGAATATTCGATAACCCAATTTCTCTCTCTAAAGAAAACAGTATTACTACTGTGGAAATAACAATTTTCTTTAAATTATGGATCCATCCAGAAAGTCAACATTATCAACAATTTTAAAATATCGCTGAAAGGTCGTCAAAGACGCTAAACGGACCGTAAACATTTTTATTTTTATGATATAAATTTAAAAAACCTAGCTCGTGTATTTATTTATTTTAATGCCGTCACGCCCGTGACTGAACGTTTTATTTAATTATTTTTTTAGTTCAGCGTGTGTATTATATAAACAAACAACTCAGAGAAATGTATTTACGAATGAGTTTATTGAACTTGCCGACAAATATTAATATGTATAACACCTCCAATTATTATAGAGAGGTCAAATATCCGATTATATTGACACAATTAAAAGTTCACACGATTAATATTGTTGCTGTCTTCTGAATTATGCGATATTTTCACCGTGAGAACGTGCACTAAAATAGCAACAAAGGCACGATCTTCATTTAACACATTTCTTACTGTATATTCAATGTCAGGGCTATTTATTAAAAATATTAACACTTACTTCTTCGTGGGGGCATCAATTTTTCAATCATAACCCGTCTCGATTATAATGAAACCACTCATAAAACAATTGATAAAACATTGCTCATATCCTCGAACAATTGATATAATATCAGGGAGAACTTTTAGTCTTAAAATTATATTTATTTACTAAGTATAACGCCTATTTGATATCGGAATTATGTGTTGTATCTTTAGGAGCAATAAATTATTTTTAGATCAATATTGTGAATAAAATATACCAATAATTGAAAATGAACAGGTAATAATACGCGTAACCACAAATACTATGGTCATGGGTTGAAATCCTGTTTGAATAAAAAAAAATATAATTAATAGCCTATTGCAATTAAAAGATTGATAATGAATTCTCGTTCCTGGTTTACACTGATTTTCTGGATTGATCATAAAATAGTTAAACAGATAATATAATTATTAATATAATGTTGCCCTAAACACTGTTGAAATATTATGCAATTTTCTCTAAAAGTCTGCTTATAATTAATTAATTTTGTGTATATTCATTGTAATAAAATCACGATATTGCCCTTTGATAATAAACCAAATATTTCCTGTCGTTATTAAGCAAAAAATCCGTTGCTATAATATTTTACATAACTAGCGAATGCCTAAGGGCTACTAAATTAGCAAAGTACATCTAGTCATCAATCTATTTTCATCGAACCGAACCCATGACTTCCTGGATTAAGTAGGATGTGCAATGCAATGATCGCTCATTAAAATAAATTATAATCCAGTTCGGGGAACTTCGCTTAAAGAAAATATATGTAATACAACTATTGAAGTGCTTTTTTAGAAGTCGATTAACATGCAACAGACTTGGGTTTATGCTTAGGTTTGGGTATCTTAAATTATTAATTAGATTAATTGCCCTGTACGATCCAGAAGCTAGAACAGATCATAAAACTTACATTAAGAAAAGGTTTAAAAACTGTATATCCCATAATTGATAATATTACATAATATAGAAGGTGAACTTATAATCAATGAGGATATTTATGATCTCAATTAATTATTTAATTAAATTGTTAGGGTGTCCTGAAAGCCACAGCCATTTTGATAATCAAAAATAACAGCGACTTATTATTATTACTAACAGAAATAAATATGGTTGCCAACTTGCCAGGTGACCCTACTAATTTATGATTTAAAATAATGTTTCCTTATAATATTATCACTGACTAAAAGTCCACTCTGTAGAGGAAAAATATATCTAATATACCATTACAAACTAACTTTATTTATCCACGTGTATAAAATGTTTAATTAGTTATTAAAATTGTATGATTTAAGTCATTTATTTTCCGTTGCGTTTTATTACAATCTCATATTACTACACGTGTCCCGTTTCTTGCACGTGTACCGTCCGCAATATGTACATTTATTTTTATCGAACTTCTAATTTTATACCGTATAAAATCCGATTGCCGTTTGCGTTTTTTTTTTATAAATATGAGTCTTCATTTTATTTCTGTGTTCACTCCTCTTCTCCCGAAAGCTCGCCACCCGGATATATTTGGCAATCCTCTATTTTAAAACCTGAGAAGACGACGAGTCATATGATAACAGGCGAAAATGTTTCTTTACTAATAAATAAATATTTGAACAAATGCTTCGAAAACGGTGCTGATCTCATCTTTCAACCGTTTCAGTAACGCAAACAATCCGATATTGTGCAATAGAAGAAAATGCAAACAGACAATGAAATCTTGATGGGTCGCTTTTGTTCGTGTAATAATTATTGCATTATATTGTCGAGTCGAAAAATATTTGGGTTATATAAATATCTTTAAACTATTTATATTCTCTATTTTTATAATGCAACTAAATTACCTATTGAAACTGATATTTAAAAGAAATTTATCAGGTCACATTAAGTAGCCAGATTAAAAAGTGAAAAATTGTATTAATGAATGTTGTATTACGTGTTTTTTCTATAACTTTAATAATTAACTAAAACCATAGGCGGATTTTTTGAATATTTTTTTTAACTTTACAGAACATTTATTGGGGAAAATTGGTATGATTAGTAATACACAAGTATCAATCAAAGCATTTTCCATATATTTTCTACAACCCTTTCTCATATTTCTGGTAATATCGATCTAAACAAATAGTAATCGGAAAGCGTCATGTCTGGTGATTACGCTGGACGCGGCAGAACAACCCTTTCAAACGATTTAATAAATTTAAGATCCTACTTATCTGTTAATTAAATATATTTTAAAATCTAGTCCAGCCTCTAGATTTTAGATGGCAGGTGAATAAATTCATTTGGATATTAGAAGGCCTCTGATTTATTTTTTGAAAATAGAATGGTTGTATAAATAAGTCAATGAACTTTCGTAGAAAAATGTAAATTTTCGTTTAGCACTGACATTTAAACATGACAGGGTTGTCTAAACATTTTTATTTTTTCTTCAATATCCCACACCTGACAAGAAGTGTACGTGTGTCTAAATATAAAAGCTTTGACGCATTTATTATTAAAAGTTTTCTATACCTCGTACAAATATTGACGTGGGCGGTGGTTGGTTATACGACATGTTTTATCACTTTTGTATAAAGGGAATTAAAAATAAATGTACACTTATAGTAACAGTTCAAGTTATGAAAATATCATTAACTAATGTCATTAACCCTTGTCACTGCCGACTCTGTTACGATTAAAAAACCAATTAGCGATGCACACTCGGCGACACTTCATCAAACTAATATTATGTCGTCGTCGCGTGAATCGGACATTATTTGGACGGGTGCCCGGTGAAGGCGAAAGCACATACATACAACTTTGATGTCAGCTCTGTGGTTAAATTCAGGCAAATGGTTTATTAAACGTCGAAGCCAAAAATAATACAACCGACGATCTGATACGAATCCCGACAGAAATAGTTATTACCACATGGAATTCCAGAAAAAAAACGTAACCTGATATATTCAATGCATTCTTCGGGATTTCCTCCTGGGTGGTGATTCAAAGTATGAATATGCCAAATATTCATTGAATTTATTTTCATACAAATGGCTATTTATTTTTATTATCGCCATGAATGGCGGCGGTATTTGTCGTTGTGTTCCGGTAAATTGTGTGGTTCACCACAAACAGAGCAATTTCATGAGAAAAATCAACACTATTCGCTAAAATGAATCACCTAATTAGATGTTCACCACTATTGTTTGTTTATTTATAAATACGTTGACACACCCACATACAGGAAATACATCGAATCTTCGCATGGTTCATAAAAAAGTGACAAGGAAAATGTTTTGCTGAAATTCCCAACTAGCATCATAAACAAATTTGTCAAAATCTTCATTTTCCACCTTTATTTTTGCATTTAATTATAAATAAATCTTTGAAAGTGTATTTAATTTATATTTCATTTGTTTTAGACTTTCACTGCTTGGTGCAACAGCCATTTGAGGAAAGCTGGAACAGCCATTGAAAATATTGAAGATGACTTCCGTAATGGACTCAAACTTATGTTGCTCCTGGAGGTCATCTCCGGTGAAACCCTCCCCAAGCCTGATCGTGGCAAAATGCGCTTCCATAAGATCGCCAATGTCAACAAAGCACTCGACTACATTGCATCCAAAGGCAAATAAAACATCTCTTAAGTTATAATTTTTTTTACATGGTAATCATTATATATTTTTAGGAGTCAAGTTGGTCTCCATTGGTGCTGAAGAAATTGTTGATGGCAATTTAAAAATGACACTGGGTATGATTTGGACAATCATTCTCAGATTCGCCATCCAAGATATCTCTGTTGAGGAAATGACAGCTAAGGTAAACCTATTATTTTTTTTATTATATGAATATTTGAATAATGCCATTGTTTGTTAATTACAGGAAGGTTTGCTGTTGTGGTGCCAGCGCAAGACAGCACCATACAAGAACGTCAACGTTCAGAACTTCCATCTGTCATTCAAGGATGGCTTGGCATTCTGTGCTCTCATTCACCGTCACAGACCCGACCTCATCGACTACAGCAAACTCTCAAAGGATAATCCTCTTGAGAATCTTAACACCGCTTTTGATGTCGCTGAGAAGTACCTCGATATCCCCAGGATGTTGGATCCTGATGGTATATCTTTTATTTAAACTTAAACAGACTTAAATTCTCAATTTCAGTTCTTTCAAAGGAATTTCAAAATATAAAAACTCTTGTGTGAAATTGCAGACTTGATAAACACCCCTAAGCCCGATGAGCGTGCAATCATGACTTATGTGTCATGCTACTATCATGCCTTCCAAGGCGCACAGCAGGTGAAATGAGTGTTATTGCCGCTTTTACATGGCATGACACAAAAATGAATTTATTCATCGAGCTTTTCTAAACCGACTGACTGACTTGTTCAGTGTGATCTCCCAATATATCATCATATTAATATCATGCAATAAAAAAGTATTTAGAACCCTCAATAATTACAATTGCAAACATCCACCAAACCCAAAATATTATAAAGATATTTATTAATATCATTGTGTTGTTTATATTAACAGTGTATCTTTGTGAATTATTTTTGTTTTTCTTACAATCGAACAATAATATCCTGAGCATGAACCCCACTACTACTGTTGCTTTTTAATTGGCAGATTTACAGAATACTGCTATGCCTGACGAAAGAGCCGTTATGACTTATGTCTCGTCATACTATCATTGTTTTTCTGGTGCGCAAAAGGTTTGTTCAAATCCTAACATCCTTTTACATGCTTTATTTTAAATAACTTCAATCGATGTCTATTTAATACCGAATACTTAATATTGTTTTCATTTTAGGCTGAAACCGCAGCCAACCGTATCTGCAAAGTGCTCAAGGTTAACCAGGAAAATGAACGCCTGATGGAAGAATACGAACGACTTGCTAGCGATGTAATTATCTATTACATTTTTTTACTCACTGAAACTTATATAAAATTAATTTATTTTAATTTAAATAATAGCTGTTGGAATGGATTCGCCGCACGATGCCTTGGTTGGGCAGCCGTCAAACTGATAACTCACTTGCTGGCTGTCAAAAGAAATTGGAGGATTATCGCACATACAGGTAGATTAATTAATTGATTTTATTATATTATTTATTTTAATGTTTTATTTTATTTAGACGTAAGCACAAGCCTCCACGTGTAGAACAAAAGGCAAAATTGGAAACCAACTTCAACACACTTCAAACTAAATTGCGTCTGAGTAATAGACCAGCTTACATGCCCACTGAAGGAAAAATGGTTTCTGTATGTGATCTTTATCCTATTACATTTTAATCATATGTTTCTGATATTTAAGACAATTATATTATCCATTACAGGACATTGCTGGTGCATGGAAGGGTCTTGAAATTGCTGAAAAGGCATTCGAAGAATGGCTTCTCAGCGAAATGATGAGATTAGAACGCCTGGAACATCTTGCTCAGAAATTCAAGCACAAAGCTGACATCCACGAAGATTGGACTAGAGGTATTAATAAAAAAATTATTATTATTAATTAATTTTAAATTATTTGTTTATTGCTCCAGGCAAAGAAGATATGCTTCAGTCTCAAGACTTCAGACAGTGCCGTCTTAATGAAGTCAAGGCTCTGAAAAAGAAGCATGAGGCTTTCGAATCAGACCTCGCTGCCCATCAAGATCGCGTTGAACAGATTGCTGCAATTGCACAAGAACTTAAGTATGTAAAAAAAAATATTGAAAATAATGAAAAAAAACCTACATTTACAAATAACCCCAAATTTTAGCACTCTTGAATATCACGATGCTGCCAGCGTTAACGCTAGATGCCAACGCATCTGCGAACAATGGGACAGACTTGGAGCACTCACCCAGCGTCGCCGTGCCGCTTTAGATGAAGCTGAACGTATCTTGGAAAAGATTGATATCCTCCATCTTGAGTTCGCCAAACGTGCTGCTCCGTTCAACAACTGGTATAAACTTTAAGTTTAGCTTTACAAATGTTAATGACTACAATTCCTATTTAATTAATTTAGGTTGGATGGAACCCGTGAAGATCTTGTTGATATGTTCATTGTTCACACCATGGAAGAAATCACTGGTTTGATGGATGCCCATTCTCGTTTCAAGGCCACTCTTGGTGAAGCTGACAAAGAATATCAGGTTTGTAAATTATATACATACAATATAAAAATATTCTAATTTTTTTTTTGTCTATTTTAGTCAATTGTCAACTTAGTCCGTGAAGTTGAATCCATTGTTAAGCAACATCAAATCCCTGGTGGATTAGAAAATCCCTACACAACTCTCACTGCCAACGTAAGCACAATTTTTTTTAACAATGAGAATCTATGTGTAATTTCTTTATATGAATATTTCAGGATCTTACTAGGAAATGGTCCGATGTAAGGCAATTAGTTCCTCAACGTGACTCCACTCTTGCTGCAGAATTGAGAAAACAGCAAAACAATGAAATGCTTCGCAGACAATTCGCTGAAAAAGCTAACGCTGTTGGACCTTGGATCGAGAGACAAATGGACGCCGTCACTGCCATCGGAATGGGACTTCAAGTATGTATCAAAATTTCCTCAATTAAAATTATGAATTCTACTAATATAATAAAAAACAGGGTTCACTGGAGGATCAACTTCAAAGACTTAAGGAATACGAACAAGGAGTGTATGCTTACAAACCACACATTGAAGAACTTGAAAAGATCCACCAAGCTGTTCAAGAAGGCATGATCTTTGAAAATAGGTATGGTTTTTTTTAATAGATATTTTGGCAATCGACCACTGAAACCAATTGGCAATCGCTTATAATATAATTCTTGTTCAGATATTCACAATACACAATGGAAACCCTGCGTGTTGGTTGGGAACAGCTTCTCACTTCAATCAATAGAAATATCAATGAAGTTGAAAACCAAATCCTAACACGTGACTCCAAGGGAATCACTCAGGAACAACTCACCGAATTCAGAGCATCCTTCAATCACTTTGACAAGAACCGCACAGGTAACATTTAAACTTTATTCCCATAATAGTACATTTTATTATAAATGTTGGTTTTTTTTTTCAGGTCGCCTCGCACCCGATGAATTCAAATCCTGTCTCGTCTCGTTGGGCTACAGCATTGGCAAAGATCGTCAAGGAGAATTAGACTTCCAACGTATTCTGGCTGTAGTAGATCCTAACTCGACTGGTAATTTCATTTCAATCAAACTCTATTTTAATAATAATATCTACTATTTTTACTAATCAAAAATATTATTACTTACAGGCTCTGTCCACTTTGACTCATTTTTGGACTTCATGACAAGAGAATCAACTGACACAGATACTGCCGAGCAAGTTATCGATAGCTTTAGGATTTTGGCTGGTGATAAGGTAAAGAACATAATATAATAATGCGATGTGTAAATCTTTTACTAACTGTCAAATTTTCAGCCATACATCCTAGCCGAAGAGTTAAGGAGAGAACTCCCACCTGATCAAGCCGAATATTGTATACAACGTATGGCACCTTACCGCGGCCACGGTGCCGTTCCAGGAGCCCTGGACTACATGGCCTTCAGCACAGCGCTGTATGGCGAAAGTGATCTATAAGTATGTCCTATTTATATTTATTTGTTATTGCAAAACATCACTAATCATTATGTTTGCTTACAGAAATTGTGCCACAAAAATCATCAAATCAAACTATTAAGTTATTATTATTAACAACAGTCAGGCTGCTAACAACACGTAATCGACAACAGACTCTTGTGATGTTATTTATATCATGCATGATTTGCGAGTAATACGAGAGGACTCCTAGTGCAATCACCGAACCAAATATATGTCGAATTCAACAAGAGCTTTTTCCACATCACCTCTAGCAGCGCAATATTTAAAGAATACTTTTATTTATTTTATATATAAAATTTTATTTTTACTTACAAAACTTATTTTAAATATGTCTTAAAATACAAGTTTTTAATGTTTTGATGACTGAAAACATTGTCAATTATAACAATTTTATTGTGAAAATAAAAAAAATAATTAAATTTCAACTTTTCTTTGTATCATTTCTTGCTGGTTATAAATAAAATATACTTGATTGAGTTTCAATGTAACCATTTTTCATTATTATAAGGAGGCTTTTTGTTATGTGAATTACATAGTTTATTCTTTTATAAATGTTGGACTATTTTACTGAAAAGATGCTATTGAGGATTTTCCAAACATGAAAATAAGACATAAACAACATATTTATCTATTAATCTTTTTAATAATTTTTTTTGAACATAAATAAATAATAAATGGAATACTAGTACTTACTGAATCTGGCAACACTGGTGATACTTCACAATGGCGGATTTTCAAAATGACCAGTTTGTGATTTCTCATATTTTGCAACTGATTTGTGGTGAAGTTCACAAAAATTTTTATATAAAAAACATGGCGATTGTAATGTCGCAAGGTGATAACAGCATTCTTCAAGGTATACCTTAGTAACAAATCTTGTTTTTTATCTTTGTAAAGCAAATGTCAAATTTTTGACACGAGCAGACATCAACTTACTTACGGCAAATGTGATTCATGATATTGTGACACAATATTATATTAGAATCATTCGACATGTCCTAATTTCTGATCAACTTAATCAAAATAATAAATAGGTCTGATAAATTTTCACTTTAAAAGTTCCATAAACAAATTCAAATTAAGAATTGAATGTTTTCTCGGTGTTATTTATCATTGTTACTTTATTTATAGTCAAACTAAAAGGCCGAACAAAGAATGAAATTGATGTTGAAGATTTGATGAATAGATTGGATATTCCAAGAGCAACCTTGATGATTGAAGATACACATTCTACAAAAATGATATGTGTCGATAATAATATTGTGAGTAATTATAAAATTCAAAAGAACACCAAGGGCCGTCGGATCGCTGACATAATAATGATAGAACTTCCAATCAAGAACATAACTAAGCAGATGATGGAAAAAAATATTGAGCATTTTAAAAATAAGAATCCCAATTTAAAAACAAGCTTGGCTATTAAGGCGAATATTCTATGCAGCGGAGAATATATTAAAGAACTGGAGAGTTTTGATTCCAGTATCGCAGAATCCATTGCCGGAACAATTGCATACAGTCTTAATCCAGAATTCAGAAAGAAATGCTTCGAGTTGTTGAGAAATGACAACGAAATGATGTCGATCAGGGAAAAAATACAACTCAAGCTCGGTGAATTGAGAAACAAATAAATATATAATAATTACAATTTAGCTCAAGTATAATCTATTTATTAAATATATATAATGTGTTATGTTGAAATTATGAATCCTCCATAATAATGCATCCGTTTCATTTTTTATTGTCTTCTTCTTCTTGTTTCTTCAATAAAGCACTCTTGATTCCAACTTTTTTAAGTTCTTCGACTAAATCTCCCGACTGGTGCATCTGCAACATGATATCACAGCCTCCCACAAATTCGCCGTCGATAAAAACTTGGGGTATTGTCGGCCAGTTAGAGTATTCTTTGATATCTAAAAATTATGACAAATGTTGAATGTGAAAGGTTTATAGTGACAGAAATAAGAAGTAAATAAGAACCTTGTCTTAGTTGTTCATCTTGCAAGACATCGTGACTAGAGTAAGGAACTTCATGCATTCTCAGTATTTGCACAACGGCATTGCTGAATCCACACTTGGGCGCTTCAGGAACTCCTTTCATGAACACGACTACTTTGGTATTCTTGACCAGCTTGTCGATGTCTGCCTTGACAACACCTGCACTGCAGTACTTCCTGACTAGTGTGACGCCCCTGACAGCCTTAACAGCCTTAACAGCGTTGACGCCCCTCACGCCGACTCCGAACAACATCTTATTGTATCTTTGTGTTCTTATTCTATTTCATAACCTGTGATTTCTGTCAGGGAACAATTTGTTGCCATGTAATCTCGTTTAATAGTATTGCGCATTTCTATTGCATAGGAAAAAAATGTTATATTGCTGGTTTTAAATAGAATTTTTATTCATACAAATATATTCTATCGATATAAAAATTAATTAAGTTAGAAATAATTTACATACCTACATATTTTAATATTCAATCAATTAATAAAAATTAAAAATACACAACTATACATTTAACAATTCATATCAAGGCAACAAATCAGTCTATTTATATGGTAAAAGTGTATTGTTATGTTTGTACTATACATATACTATAAATTAACAATTTTAACAACAGAGCGCTTGTTCTCCCAGGACTTTCAATTGATTCCTCATTATTTTTCCACCTGGGTTTCTCGGAATGGCGTCGATAATGTGAACTCCCCCTTCTAATCTCTTGTACTTGACAACTTTGTTCGCTACCCACTCTGCTAATTGACTCTCGGTTATCTCAGCTCCCTGTTTCAATACTACAAAAGCTCTCGGCAGTTCTCCGGCCAGCGTGTCCGGTATTCCGACAACTGCTGCATCAGCAACTCCCGGCAACTCCAATAATATGTTTTCCAATTCGGTAGGCGAAACCTGTAAATGAAAATTATTTTATTGAAATAATGTAAATACAGCATCGAATAATCTTAAATAATTATAAATATAAAGCAAATGATTGTTACGCGTGATCGAAGTCGCTATGTATCGATGAAGCGATAGCGCAATTGAACAAGTTGGCTGATTTGTTGTTTGTAGCGTGCGTGACAGCGGCGAGAGAGGAAGAGATACAGAGTAACAGAATACAAGAATACACCATGGAGAACTGTGAAGAAGTTTTGAGGGCTTTAGAAGAACTGGGGAGAAGGAGGCAGGGACAGGGACAGGGACAGGGACAGGGACAAGGGCAAGGACAGGGACAGGGACAGGGACAGGGACAGGGACAGGGACAGGCGCAAGGCCAGCATCTGAGCGGACAGGCTATACCCGCGGAGCTGGAGCAGTACTTGTCGTACGTGGCGAGTACAGGCGATCCTCTGTTCCACTGGCCGCTGGTCAAGCATCTCTTCAAGGAGAAACTGTTGGCCGTCATCGGGGAGTTCTATGCCTGCTCGCCTGGACTGCAGATACCGCCATGTCCTAATGTGGACGCCTTTGACTGTGAGACTGTCAAGGGCTGTTTGCTCGAGAAGATCGACCAGTTCAGCGCCGCGCCCTTCACTGTGCAGAGGATCTGTGAGCTGCTGACTCAGCCGACCAGGCAGTACTCCAGGGTCGACAAGTTCATGAGGGCCTTTGAGAAGAATATACTAGTTGTCAGCACCAGGGAACCGGGCGTGGCCACCGCTGCAGACGAGGATTACGACCAGGACAGTGACCAGAACAGGCATCATGGTGACTCGCTCATCAACGGGGACGATGACGATGACTCGGCCAGCTGGAGGGATCCACTGATCAGGCTCTACAGGCCGGCCACGGAGAACGATCATGCCGTCGCCAGCATTCAAAATAATAAATTTAATTCGTCTTCTCCTATGGACACGCAAGAAAGTCAACCCTACGATTCACAATCCACTTTGGATGACGAAAAAGCAGCATTCAGTCCTGAACCGGAACCTGAACTCTCGACGCCCATCGAAACATCAAATTTAGATACTTCAGAAAATAAAGACGATAAGAAAAATATTGAAGTTGAAGAAAAATCTGATTCAGAAGAAATTATCTCACAAAATGAAGAAACTACCCCACCCGAAGAAAAATCTGCCTTGTCCGTTGACGAAGAAAAACCTGTCCAAGAAACTACTGCACCGCCACTAGAAGAGCCAGTGAACATGGTTGTTGATAATGAAGACGGTGAACTGACTCTAGATGAACCACCAATCATACTCACCGAAAATCTAATTGAAGAATCATCTATGGAGTGTTCAGACATAGTATTAGAAAAAATCAAAGTCGTTTCAGAACTATCAATAGAAAATCAAGAAATAAATTCGGAAGATGTTAAACCTTCAGAAGAGACTGAAATACAAATGGAATCCTCAGACTCTTCCGAAGCATCTATTTCTATAGAACCTTCTGTTGAAGTGGAGGAAAAAGAAAAAGTAGAAGAAACTAAAGAAGAGCCGTGTCTCGTAGAGACAATTGCACCTGTAGATGAGGAAAACGTGGAGGCTAATAATGAAATAAAAGAAACCATAAATGAAGAAGTAGTTGAAAAAAATACTGAAACTGAAAATCAGTCGATTGATGCGCCAAACGAAACTAAAACTCAATCGTCTGATTCTACTTGAATGCATTGTGAATTTTAAAATGACAAGATTAATTTTATCTATAAATGAATTAACTGATATTCAATTGAATTTGATCAAAATCCAGGAAAACATCTCCAAGACTGACAGTGAATAAGTAAAATAAATATGTATTTAAAAATGCACACACTCTTTTTAATTTATCAATGAAAAAAAATCAACCACTTACTTGATTCCCTTTAACCTTAATCAGTTCCTTTGTCCTGTCAACGATAAAAATATAATGGTCTTCATCATAATAAGCGACATCGCCTGTGTGTAACCAATTATCTGAATCGATTGTCTCATCTGTCGCCGCTTTGTTATTCAAGTAGCCTTTCATAACCTGCAGTAAATTATGATTTAATTTCAAATTGTAAATGTTTCTGTTTATAATTCTCTCACCTGTGGACCTTTGACCAATAACTCTCCTGGTGAATGTGGTCCTTGTGTTTCTCCCGTTACTAATGATACGATTTTAGCTTGCGCTCCCGGAACTAACTGTCCGACGGAACAAGTTTTAGATTTGGGATGATTATACGGAGTTATCGAGATCACAGGGGCACTCTCAGTCATGCCGAAACCTATTTCGCAAAAGCTTTAAAAATGTTCAGGCTACATATAATATATGGACTGTATACCTTGTAGCAAACTTATTTCATCTCGAGTCTTCTCACATTTGTTTAAGAATTTCTCTAATATGCTATTAGTGCAAGGAGCGGCTCCGATCATAATGTCATTTATCGAGGAAAGATGCTCTTTCGTAACCATCGGATGACTCGCAAGAAATGTTAGAAGAGAGGGCACGACAAACAAATAAGTCGGTCTATACTTTATAAGGCAATTGAGATATTCTTCCGGTGTGAATCTACAATAATTATGGAGTTTTATTTTTGAAACAGTTAATTGAATACCCTTTAAAAGTATACAAACTTTGGAATAGATATTAGGTGATTGCCGCTACTAAGAACATAATTCAATATACCATTAAAACCATAAATATGGAAAAATGGAGGAACAGTCAATACAATTTCTCGCTTATCTAAAATAATTAATGATATGTAGTGTTTATTGTTAAAAAATCAAAGGGTAGATTTGAGTCAATACTTTCAACATTTCTGAAGTTTCCACAATCAATCTGTTGCAAGTTGACCACCAAGTTTTTATGAGAGAGCATCACGCCTTTTGGCAAGCCGGTTGTTCCACTCGAGTATGGAACAATGGCTATATCATCAATGTTTATTTTGGGAAATTCCACATTACCATAATCAGTCGACAGCATAGACTTCAAACCGAATACACCTTTAAATTAAAATTGAGTTGATTTACCCTATTAAATATTTTTTATATATACCGCATATTCAATTTACCTTCTTTTTCATTGCTCTGTCCGTCAACCCATAAAGTACCTTTATAGTCTTGAAGTTTGGTCTTTATTTTTTGAGCTTTTTCCATCAGTGCATCGATAGTGACTATGGCTTTAGTGTTGGAATCTATAAATTGTCTCGCTAGCTCATCTGAAATAGAATAATAACTCAGCCATCAACGAGTACAACATTAATATTATGCAGGAACTAACCTTCCGTGTACAGTGGATTAGCAAACGTGACCCTGAGGCCAGCTTTGAGTGCTCCGTTGATCACAACTGCAAATTCCGGAATGTTTGGCAAAATCAATCCTATCATATCTCCGGGTTGAAGCTTCATCCCAGCTAAAAACCCTTGTGCACATTTCTCAATCATTGCATAACATGTTCTGTAATTGTACGACCTCCCCGAAGATCCACAAGTCTGAAAAAAATAATTGAAATAAATAATGCAATTATAATCGCACATTTCCGACCTTGATCTAACGTAAGATAAATAGGAAGTATATAGTCTAATATTAAATTCTCTAAGAGCCAACACACAATGGATGCCCTTCAGATGCATTTAAAATTAGCAAATAAAAGAAATTATCTTTATACGGAAAATCACCTGATTCGGCTTTAAATTTATGCATATTGTTTTTACGTCAGGCATTAAATACCAAAGCTAATTTAATGGCGGTATTAAAGTTTTACATTATTTTTTAGGTATGTCACAAATCATTTTAAGCGAAGACTATTTGCAGCTCGTACAAAGTTCAGAAATTAACTCTGTTTCACGTCACGTTTAATAGAGGATGTGAAGTGAGCGATAACAATTTAGATGGCGGTTATTATCTTGATTCATTGGAATGAACGAACGATAGAGGCGTGGCAAAGGGGGCAACATTTCCCTAGGATGCCAGAAGAAGGATTCAATTTATGGAAAGCTCACAGAATCATAACAATACAGACATAACAAAATAAATTAATGCCTGTCCCTGGGCGCCAAGACTGATCGCTACGTCTCTGATTATTGAGCGCTGCACCTCCGTTCACTTGCTTATTGCACTTTGAAACCAATCAGAAACGACCTTGCTCAAATTAATTAAAATAATAATAATAAAACGAATGCCCTCTGTGAAGAAAATCCTCTTAAAAATGTGCTGACACACTCATTATCTTGATTTACGGCAAACAAAAGCCGATAAGATGAAGAACAGCGATGTTTTTATTAAAAAAATTCAATTATCATAAGGTACATTCACCTTACAAAGTACAAGCGAAAATGATTAAGAGTTTGGGTAAAAATGCAGTAAATAATAAACATGCGATTACGACTGTGGAATTTGACTTTTCGTCAAAATATGCAAAAGAGATATAATTAAACAAATAAATAATAAAACTTCACTTGTGCATAAAAAATATATCCAGTATAAATGAAATGGCGTCAATTAAATATATAAATATCTATATTTTTTCAAATAATATCTTATTTATCTCACGAAAAGGGCAAATTCTACGACCGATCGACTATAATAAAATTGAAAAATTCTGTAATAAAATATGTATCGGCAATGAACTTATAACTAAGCCCATTGTATATTGGATGAAGAGCAATTTGTAAATTCAACAATTATTGTAAACGAGCTTAATTATGTTTATGAATAATCACACGTTTAATTAATCTAAACACGAATGATTGTGGAACGTGTAATAAATATTATTAATCTTTCTTTCAAATTCAACAGGATGTTTTTTGTTTACTCGAACGCTCTTTTCTATAAATATAATCAAAGTCAATGATTGAAGTGTTTGTAGAAACTTTGTTACTTTATCGTCAACGCTCTTTATTGTGCATTATTTGGCAAATACACACATATACATATTTAAAGATGGTCTTCATTAAAATACGTCATCGTTATCAAATATGAAACACACCCACATATAATTAAATGCACCGACGAGAATGCGATATCTTTAAGGTCACACTCGTGTTTTGAACTAACCCGACTTATTATTAGTGAGCAATCATAAAATGTGAACTTTGATCGTGTTATATTCTCGTTATTCCGTACACACTGTAAATTCCGCGTCTTTTTAATTCTAAATACACATTTATTAGTTCCTTATTGATATATGAAATATGCTTCGACAAGATATCAATCGATATGTTGAATACTTTAAACAAACTCACCGCTATTTGCGTGCATACGTACATGTCTACATACATTTATATATAAAAAATGGAGTAAACATTAAAATATATCCACATCCACCAAAGAAAACATACAATAAGATTTCCTGAATTGTAGATGAAGCAATTATTAAATCGAATGACTGATCAATTACCTACAGGTTAGATTCACAGCAATTCAATTAGGTTTATATACTTATTTTAACAAATCTTGAATTATTGTATGTATTAAAAAGTATTCATTGAAGTCCACTCTCTCTCCGATTCCCATTAAGATAAATGTACTCGTTGTTTTATTAGTAAATAAATAGGTTTAAAAGAGTACGGTGGGTGTGGCTACTGATGGTGACGTTCTTCTTGTGTACTATTTTCATATTACATATAACATTTTTAGATCGACCTGGTGGCAAAGTCCAATATAATGAAAACACTCCGAAGAACCGGTCGCAAACCTTGGGTAACAGTTTGATTATTAAAAGTTTTAAAGTTGAACGAGTGCAGCATAAAAGTCACGTTGAAGGCTTTCGATCATAGAGGGAAATAAATAAATTATTCATTACAATAATTTATAAAATTATTTAGTATATTACGAATCGATAAACCTTCCATATTGTAAATGATGTATTTTTAAAAAACTAATTTATAAAAAAAAATGCTATCGTCTTAAATTAATAAAAACAAATTACGATTAAATGTCACACGATAAAAAACCTTGCAACAACAATTCTCCATCACAATAAATTTCTACCGACTTTTAATTACGATTTGTGTTAATAATTTACACATTAATACATAGATATAAACATAAGATATCGCATGAGTGGCTAAATGCGTGGTTAGTTCAAGTGGATCAAGTGGTCAAAAAACATGAGTTACCTGTCAAACATTATACTGTAAACATCTCTCTTAGTTATATTTCACAGTAAAATGGGTAAATGCATTGTTACTACATGTCATATGGACTCAAATAGGCTCAATTTTTACCAAAGACTACTTCTTAAACATGTTTAAAATATTATTGCGTTTTAATCGCCAAAATATTGTCACAACCACTCTCAGTGGTCACTAGAAATGTGTTGAGTGAGGGAGACACACTTATGCCTCTATCGAATAGGAGAGAAGAGTGCAACAATACACGGGATAAACAAAATTACACAAATAATTTATATGCAATGGGATATCTAATGTTTATATATATATGCATAAATAATACTAATTCTTAAATCACCTCCACTTATAGATAATTACTTTAACTTGTCCATTATTATAGAGTATGCGACCAATAATTATAGATCCAATGAAACCTCTCACAATAAATAATTCGCATTACGAGAAAAACTAATTGTAAAGTAAATTTATACCAAATTTTAACTACTAAAGTAGTGTAGTAGTTTTAGTGGAAAAATTGTTTCGTATAACGAGTAAGATTCTTGTACGAATTACGCTCGTTATAAAAGGTTTAACTGTAAACATTCGACGTGTATTAATGAAATAGTAAATTACCTCATCATTATATAAGACTAAACAAGATATTATTTGTTTATACACTTAATTTAATAATAAATAGATAGCGTTTGGCTGATTGACAAATATTTATATTTGAATTAATTAAAATATTTGTTTTCCCTTCTCTGATAAATCTATGCGCATTTTTGTGTTTATAATGAGCAATTCGATTTCTTTTTGGACAAAATAAGAATTTTACATGTACGAAAACAATGATTAGTTACTATCGTAATATATGCTTTTTAAAATGCAACTGTCTGTCTTTTGCAATTCTATTATCTGCATCTGTTGGCAATATGACGGATCTTTTAGATACATTGTATTAAAAAAAAAAAAGATTCACGTGTCTGAATAAATTTTATAGAATAAATCAACTGGAGAAAGTAATTATAACGGGTGAAAGTTTATATACATACTATACGTCGAATTATGGTTATTGTTGAATATATTAACAGATTATTGATGTAAATTTAAAAAAATAGTATTGTTTTTAATCCCGATGCATTTTGTTGTAGTTCTTGATCATATTTTGTAGTTAAACCAGTGATCGATACTTTTTGGGTGACAATATTTTGTATCATTGTACACGTACGTTTTTCAATGTAACGAATACACGTAAAGCGTTTTGTATTTTAATGGTAAACAAAGCTGAAATATTAAATTGTGTTAAGATGATATTACTTACTATGGCGGGAAGATCTGCATGAGCTTCGTGTCCATCAAATATAAAATCGGTTAGAGGTTTTGTTGGCTCTGTTATATCTCCAAAAGGGGAACAGATAACATTATCCGGTTTGACGGGCCCTGCGAGGCTTGATCCACTCCTTACATTCGCATAGATCTCACTTCTAGGCTTGTTCTTTAGAATAGTCCTCGCCAGGATAGAACCTCTCGTAATCATTACTTGGATTCGGGTCATTGTTTGTTATTGTATTTTGTTAGTCAGCTGATCGATCGATGAACGAGCGTCCACTAGGCAAGCTCGGGGAAGAATAGATCGCCCCTCGACAAGGCGCCAACCCGCTAACAGCTCTTTGGAGGGGAGACATTTTATTATTTATTCTGATCATGGAGACCGAAGTTCAAGATCCACTATTATCGCCCACTCGGCCAAAGCAACATTCTAGGATAAGCACCAACAACAAATCGATCAAATCCTTTCTTCACTCCCAGACGACGACTAGACCAACAAGTGAAATGAACTCAAATGCTTGAACAACCTTCTTATCACTGGAATACTAGAACCGTTCAAAAACACACAAAAAAAATAAAACAGTTGAATGATTTTCCATTTAAAAAAAATCATCAATTTGAATCATTAAACATAAATATATTTTACTAATGAACCAAAATTTAAGATCACAAATTAAAAATTAATAACAATGCATGGTTTTTAAATTTATCATAAAAGCATACTTTGTAGATAGTAAATATATTTTATAAAAATATGGATATATAATTTTACTTGTATTCATGCAAGCAATAATTATCATAACACTTTGACACATTTGACGTTTGAGTAACCTAGAATACAAATGTCAGAAGATGGCTTTTCTGACAATGTATCGGCTTCAAAACAATTTAATTAGAACGAAAAATATATTTTTATTTACAAACATACTAAACAGAAACGGAAAATGTCTTAATTGTGGCGCTAAAATATTTTGTGATTATAAATCGTCAGTTTTATTGAAGAACAAACGTCAATTCAGTCAAAATATTGCTCGTTTCTTACAAAAAAATGTGTCTACAAAAGCCGAGTCGAAAATAATCGAAAGATTCAGCAGCAATTCCGTCAAAAGACTGTTATCTTTGGCTAAACCTGAAAAATGGAAATTATTAGGTTTGTAAAATGTATGTCACAATAAACTTTGAATGTATCTTTATTTTAAATATTGCAGCTGCTGTTGGTTTGTTACTCGTATCTTCATCTGTCAGTATGGCTATTCCATTTTCACTTGGTAAAGTCTTAGATATAATTTATAACAGTGCTTCTGATATGGAGTCGGCTCATGAAAAACTAAATAAAGTTTGCCTATTACTTTGTGGAATATTCCTATTGGGTGGTTTGTGCAATTTTGGAAGGGTGTATCTTATGTCTATTTCAGGTGAATGCATAATTAATTTATTTATATATACAAATAAAATATAATTCATGTTACATCATAGGACAAAGAATGACTCAAAATTTGCGGCAAAAAGTTTTTTCTTCGATATTAAGACAAGAAGCTGGTTGGTTTGACCGTGTCTCTACTGGACAATTAATAAACAGATTATCAGCCGATACACAACTAGTAGGGTCTACGTTAAGTTCTAACATCTCTGACGGACTGCGCTCATTATTTATGGTTTCAGCTGGCGCTGGAATGATGGTAAATAATAATAAGTATATTTATAGAAATATTATTTATTTTTATTCATGTATTCCCAGTTCTACATGTCAACAGAATTAGCATTAGTCGGCCTAGCTATTGTACCACCAGTAGCTGGATGTGCTGTTATATATGGTAGATTTGTTAGGAAAATTACGAAACAAGTTCAAGATAGTTTGGCTGGAGCTACTCAGGTATATAATATACAATTTTTTGTTTTGTTCTCTGAATAATTTAAATTATATTTTCGTTTCAGGTAGCTGAAGAAAAAATATCTAATATTAGAACTGTAAAAACATTTAGTAAAGAATTCAAAGAAATGGTCAACTACAAAGATAAAATTCAGAATGTTCTCGCATTGGCTTACAAAGAATCGTTGGCCAAGGGTATATTTTATGGAATGGTACTTTTAATATTTTATAATCAAATCCTTTTATAATTATTGTATGGTTTGTAAAACTTTTTAGACTGGGCTCACAGGTAATGTAATTATAATCTCTGTATTGTATTACGGAGGCGTAATGGTGTCGGATCATAATATCAGTGTTGGAAATTTGACCTCATTTTTATTATATGCTGCCTATATTGGTGTTTCAATCGGAGGATTGAGTAGCTTCTATTCAGAATTAAACAAAGGAATTGGTGCAGCAAGTCGCCTATGGGATATTATGGATAGAATACCAGCAGTTCCAATAGAAGGTAAATGCATTTTTTTAAATATGTCAAAATAATTGTATTAATAATGTGATTTTTTAGGTGGAATTATTCCTAAACAGCCGCCTACTGGTGATATTGTGTTTGAAAATGTAGAATTTCACTATCCCTCGAGACCTGAAAAGAGCATTATAAAAAATTTAAATTTACGATTAGAACCGGGAAAAGTTTTAGCTGTGGTCGGAGGTTCCGGCAGTGGAAAAACAACATTAGCACTTTTACTTTTAAGACTTTATGAACAAAACACTGGTGTTATTAAATTAGACGGACAAGACATTAGAAAATTAGATCCAGGTTGGCTAAGAATGCATATTGGAACAGTGAGCCAGGTAAGAAATTATTCTAATACTTCATTTCTGCAGCTACATTTTATAATAATTTTAGGAACCTATTCTATTTTCGACTACAATCAGGGAAAACATTATGTACGGAATCAACGAGGATGAAATTGTAAGTGAAGAAAAATTTTTGGAGGCTTGCAAATTGTCTCTTGTAGATGAGTTTATCCAAAACTTACCTGAAAAGTACGAAACTCAAACTGGTGAACGTGGAGTCACATTGAGCGGAGGTCAACGACAGAGAATTGCAATAGCTCGAGCCATTATCAAAGTAAGAATCATCACCGATACAACAACATTTTATCAAACTCTACTAACACATTTCTTAAATTTCAGAATCCTAGTATAATAATATTGGATGAAGCGACCAGTGCATTAGATCCGAAATCAGAACATCTTGTGCGCGAAGCTTTAAAGAATGTGTCACAAAATAGAACTGTACTGACAATAGCTCACAGATTAAGTACAATATTAGCAGCAGATGTGATTGCTGTCTTGCAAAATGGAACTATTGTGGAACAAGGCACCTATAAAGAGTTACTCAATATTCCAAATGGTGCTTTCAAAGAACTAATAAGACACCAAAATATTAAAAATTATGAATAAAAAAAACTTCAAATGACAATTTCACTATATATTTTGAATTTATTACAATGGGGGATTCAATAATGTAAAAATATAAATTGTGTTTTTATTTTATATTTGTAAGAACAATTGTAAAATATATTATAGACCATTAATATAATTGTTATATTTATAAATAAATGTTTATCAACTGTAATTTATTTTCATGAGACAAATTTGGCTTTGACTTCCCTCCTCAATATTTTACCAGCTGCACTTCTCGGTATGCTGTCAACAAATTGTATTCCACCTAATTTTTTATAATCGGCAACTTTTTCTTCTACATATTTCATAACTTCGTCAGATGACGGAGAAGAATTGGGTTTTCTTACAACAAATCCTTTTGGTACTTCTCCAAACATTTCGTGAGGAATACCAATAATCGCAGCATCTATGATTTCCGGATGAGTTCTTAAAATTGCCTCCAATTCAGCGGGTGCAACAGGAAAACCTTTAACCTTTAAATAAAATTAATAAATTATTGTGTATTTTAGTGAATATGTACTTATTAGGGATATTTACTTTGATGAGTTCTTTAAGACGATCTGTAATATAAAATTCTTCATTGTTGTCATAGAATCCAATATCACCAGTTTTAAGCCATCCACCAGGTTGAAGTACTTGGTTTGTATCCTCTGGATTTTCTAGATATCCTTTCATGACTTGAGGTCCTCTTAACCATATTTCTCCTTCCTTTAAATATTAAATATACAACAATTATAAATTGATGTGTGTACAAAACTTGTAATTGGTATTTAATTGTACATCATTCGGTCCACATGAAGTATTCCAGTCATCAGGTTTAACCACCTTAGCTTCGGTATTACTGAGAAGTTTTCCAACGGAAGCATAGTTTTTGTTTCCCCTCTCTTGCAAACAGACCAAAGGAGATGTCTCGGACATTCCATATCCTTGTAGAAACTCAAGATCTCTCTAAAAATTATACACTTTTCAATTTGATATTTTGAGATTATATTATTATAATTACATTGACTTTTGATAGTAATTTATCAGCATCTGATGCAGCTAAGGGAGCCGCAGCCGAGTAAATAGTGTTAACGGATTCAAGAAGTGCTGGTGTTACATTCGGATGCATATGTAAGAAAAGTACTAAAATAAGTAAAAAAAAACATTGGTCATAAATTTTTTAAAAAGATTAAATTTAAGTAGTACAAACAAACCTATGGGTGGAACGACAAACATCATTGAACTCTTATATATTTCTTGTGCGTTTAGAAATGATTCTGGTGTGAATTTGGGCAAAGTAACTATTTTCCAACCGACAGACAGTTTATTTAAAACTACACAACTTAATCCATATATGTGATAAAATGGTAGAATACCAAGTACAATATCTTGATGACTTTCTAAAAAATATACATTGTATTTAAAATTGCTTATTATATTGTGTAGTTGTTATTTTTCACTCACCAGTTGTTAGATAAGGATTAGTATAACTCATTTGTGCCATATTAATCGTAAGGTTTTTATGGGTTAGTTCTACTCCTTTAGGTAAGCCCGTGGTTCCACTTGAGAATGGTAACAATGCGGTGTCATTTATTGATCGTCTCACATGTTTTAAACAATCAGTATCCTCATTGAAATTTTCGGCAAATTCAGAAAATTTGATAGTGCCTTCAGGAATAGGTTTTCTGGGATCAAACGGAGCGATGATTATAGGAATATTTTTTTTAATCTTTTGCATAGCTTTTTTGCATTCTTCATAGGATTCAGTAACAGTAATTATTACTTTAGTTTTGGACAATATAAGTTGGTTTGCTATTTCATCTAAAAATTATATTTCATTTGTAGTTTAACTATAAAACATTTATTGGAAAATTATGTAATCTTAACAGAAATGAGATAGTATTATCAACAAGAGAATAAAGGACTGTATCCAGATAAACAAATATGTTTCTACAATTAAAAAGTAGATAATATATAATTTTACCTGCTTTATATAAAGGATTCATTGGTGTCACAATACATCCAGCTTGAATTGAGCCCAATATTGCTATTGGGTAATCAGGAGAATTCGGCAACATAACTGCTATGCAATCACCATCATTTACTTTAAGTTTGTTCTTTAGAGAAGCGGCAAAGGCTATGCACATTTTATAAGCTTGTAAATAAGTGTATCCTCTCCCAGTAATTCCACATACCTATAATATTCTTGATTATAATAATATATATTTTATCATTGGAGAAAAATCCAGGGTTGAATAATGTTTATGTTATGATCTGACATTTAATGCTTATTTTTAAAAATATATTTAATAATAAATTTAATGTTGTTTTATTTTATAATTAGAGACAATGAATGCAGATAATAGATATTTAATATTTTTAATGCATAAATTATTATGTTGTATGTTTTTTTTATTATAATTCTCACCATAGCAGTTTTATCCTCCCACTTATCCATGTCTTTCCAAACATATTCTGCGATGTTGTCTTGGGGGATAGCTAGAGATTTATAACTGGAGACAATAACATTGGTTTCACTGGGGTGTTTGTAACCCCTTTTACTAATAATGAGAGAATCACTGGTTATGACTGAAACAGGCTTCAGCAAACATCTAGTTTTTGTATTAAATCTAAAATTAATCAGGCGCCCTGTCCAGCGTAACATGATACACCGGCTGTTTTAACTCTATTAACCCGCGGCGTCACTTCTTTGCAGCAATACAATAATATATTAATTTCCCAGGGCTTAGATACATTATTAAAAAAAGTCAATTTATGATTTATCAAAAAAAAATATTGCGTAGGCAAACATTTCAGTCACAGAATGGGAAATATATTATTCATATTCCAAAAGGACTTTTAGGCATCAGCTTTGACGCCTCTAGAGTTGCCAGTTTGCCCGGAAAATCTATCAATCACAATGAAAAACTCATTTTTTTTAAATTATTGAAAAATATTATTAATACATTTATTTAAGTTTGAAGCCTCTGAGGAGAAAAGATTTGTGTGTCAATTTGATTATTTAATCATTTTAATTACGGAATGGAGTGGTTGTAGATAACATGTTTTTGCCTCTCAAATTCGACATGTCATTACCGTTTTTTTTAAGAATAGAGAGTCAATTTACTGAATGATATTTTGTACAAGGCTTCATTTTGCATGAAAGTTCTCCGGTTGCATTTTTTATATACACATACTTATGTAATTTACAATAAAAAAGTTTTATAAATAATACTTGTGTTGCTTTGTCATATAATTGGTTTGGGAATATCGATTGACTATAATTGACTATGACCAACTTTAACATTTTGAACGTTGACAATCACACTAGATAATATATGTACATAAAAATCACTAAGTGTGTTTTTATCTGTAAATACAACAAAATATCTCATTTACATTTGAATGTGTAGATACAAACAGAGTGAAGATTAAATAAGAACGACCCATTTGTTCAACCCTAACTCTCAAATTCATATTTGTTATCACATGACTTCAAGTACGTGAGTATAAAAATCATATTATTATTATTGCATTGTGAGTAATTGGACAGCTTATATTATGATATCAGTCTATTATCTAAATAAGCACATTGTGTATAACTCATGCAGACATATTTTATTGTTGAACCTTTTTACTAGTTTTAGGTAATACTTGGTTCAAAATTATTTTTATCATACTGAGTTACAGATAATTTAAGACGGGATATACATATGTACATATTTTATTGTGATATCACAAAGTGAGATTGTTACTGTTGTATTGTATTAACAAACATGAAATTTTGCTCTCTAAATCTATATTTAACAAAATACGGGTGTCCTGACTTGTGAAGTAGATAAGATGAGTGAAGTAAAAGTGGACTTTTTATCTTTTTAAGATGAATCAGATTTGCATAAATTATTAAAAAAATGACCACTTCAAGTATGTATAATAAACAATAATAATTCAGATCCAAGTGACTCGATTCTTTTGATAACATTCATCATCATCATGAGGGGTCATCTAATACATAAATTATTTATAATTTTAAATTAATAAACAACATCACTTGTCTTATGTTATCATATCTGCATCAATATCAGATAAATAATTTATTGATTGTATCATCTGAAGTAAGTGAATGTGACTAATTTGTCGAAAATTTATAAAAAAAAAATCTTTAAGATGATAGGTATGACTTATATTTTGATCAATCAAAAGTGATCTAATAACTATTTCTTTTCTAAAATCATATTCGTAGCAATTCTTATGGAATTATATATATATGATACATATACTAATGTGTTTTGTAATTTTATACAACGGTGAAATATTTTAACTAATATATTTTGTTGACGTTTAAATTCTTGCAAAAAAACTTTTGTCGTGTTTGAAAGTTTATATATTAAATTATACAGTTTTCAAATATAATTTAATAAGTGAATACAAGTACGGCATTCATAAAAAATGTCTTCACTTCCACAATGAGAGTTTATTGTTTAAAAATATTCATTTGATAAAAATAATAATGACAAAAGATGTTTTAACATTTTTGATAATATTAATATGGTTAGTCAAGATTCAATAAGACAAATTCGGTTAAATAGCATAAAACTCTTATTACCAACTTTTATTTTGATCAAACTTTTTCAGTCCTCGTAGATTCTTAATATAATATCAAAATTAATGCATTAAATTGTTTAATGAAGTTAATATAAATGATTGTCTATTTACAGGGAGAATAGTTGTTAACTATACTAATCAGACTTTTAAGTCTTTTCTCAAAATTTTACCAGCAGCGTTTTTAGGAATTTCTTCAATAAATTCAAGTTCGCTGATTTTTTTGAAATTTGCCACCTTTTCCGCAACATATTGCATAATTGAATCGGGATGTGGTGAATGGCCATTTTTCTTTACGATAAATGCTTTGGGTGTTTCTCCAAATTTATCATGTGGAATTCCTATGACAGCAGCATCGGCCACCTCGGGATGAGTTCTCAGTATTGCTTCCAGCTCAGCGGGTGCCACTTGAAGACCTTTTACCTTGATGAGTTCTTTCAGCCTTTCAGTAATGTAGAAAAATTCATTTTCATCATAGTATGCCATATCTCCTGTACGCAACCATTTATCTTGTGTTAAAGTCTCATCAGTGGCCGTTTTGTTTTTGTAATATCCTTTCATAACTTGTGGTCCTCTAACCCACAATTCACCAGGCTGCAAAGATATTAATAGATATATATTTTTTAACTTAAATCTTATTACCTGTTATGATAATTTATATTACCTGGCCATGGGGTAAGACCTCATTTATATTATCTGGATTGACAATTTTAGCTTCTGTTCGTGATGTTGGCTTTCCAACCGACCCATAGACTGCACATCCTTTCTCATGCATCATAGTTACTGGAGAAGATTCTGTCATACCATAGCCTTGCATAAAAGCCACCTTTTTCTTCAAAGTATAATACATATTATATATAATGCATACCTTTTTATTATAAGTTATAAAAAGTTTAAATTAGTACTTTGGTTCTTTCCAAAAATCTTTCTACGTCACTTTCGGCAAGTGGAGCAGCTCCCGATAAGATGGTTTTGATACATGCCAAATGTTTTTCATAATCAACCTTTTTGTGACTGGCCATAAAAAGTGCTAAAATGAAATCTTATGTTAACATAGTTTAAAATGACATTGTTTGATGAAGTAATTACATTTACCTATCGGAGGAACTATAAATAATGTTGAAGTTTTATATTTTTCTTGTGCATCTAAAAATGTATCCACTGTAAACTTTGGCAACATAATAAGTTTGCTTCCCATGTATAGACCCGTAAGCATTGTAACTGTTAATCCATAAATATGGTACAGTGGTAATACACATAAAATACTTTGTTGACAAGTATCTACAAATTTGGAACATTGATTAGAATACTAAAGATTATTTAATTATATCCATTTGATATTGTATAAAAATCCAACCTGTTGTTTTATTTATAATTGGGAGTTTTCCTGATAATATTTGCAAAGCGTTGGATGTTAAATTCATATGACTTAGTTCAACACCTTTAGGAAAACCTGTTGTACCACTGGAGTATGGCAAAAAAACAGTGTCATGTTTGTGCCTTCTTACCTCTTTTAGGCAATCGGTATTTTCAGAAAAGTTTTCAGCAAATTCTCCAAAGTTAATAGCTCTTCTGGAACAGGTTTGTCATTACAGCACTCCGTAACCATTATCGGAATGGCCTTTGGTAATTTATCCACAGCCTTTTTCATCTCAGGATAGCAGTTTACTGTTGTAACTATGGCCTTAGCTTCTGAGTTTATAAGTTGTCGACTGATTTCATCTACAAATAAATAAAAGCATGTAGATTTATATTTAAAATATTGATATGTATATCTATTACCTGCCAAATAGACATGATTGATTGTAGATATTATACATCCAGCTTCCATGCCGCCAAAAACTGCCAAAGGGAATTCTGGTGTGTTGGGCAACATAACGGCAAGACAGTCTCCATCTCGTAGACTGAGTCTATTCCTCAGCGATGCTGCAAAAGCTGTGCACATTTTGTACATTTGGCTGTATGTATACCCTCGACCTGTTACTCCACACACCTTTAACATAATATATTAATAAATAAATATACTAATGGTAATCGATAAAATATGAATAAAATAAATTCTCACCACGGCTGTTTTGTCAGGCCATTGATCCATTCCTTTGAAGATAAATTCATTCACAGTACAGTTTGGCAATTCAAAGTCATCGAAATCGGAACAAATGACATTCTTTTCCGTCGCATGCCTAATTTTTCTTTTTGTGATCTTAATATGTTTTTCGGTGGCCAACAAAGCCCTTCCATTTCTTGCCAATTGATGGGAATACCTTTGCATATTCAAAGATACATTGAATACAGCCCTCATCGCTGAAGATGGGTTCATCTTGAATATACTTCTTCCTCTACTAGTATATCAACACTAATCTGCCGGTACCTAATGAAACACACTCTGTGATAATTTGATGACATTTTGCAAATCTTATCAACCGCTTGACATACTGATAATAATCAAAAACTGATTTTTCCACGGACAACATGCTTCATGCATGATAAAATAAAAAAATAATTAATCAATAAAATAAATTTTGATACTTATAATATGTTAGTAGGTTGAACTATTCGAATACATTAGATAAATGACATTTGGTAAAGACAATGAAAATATGTATAAATTAAATTCTCTTATCTATATTTTAATGCAACTGGGTGTGGTTGATAATGAATTGTGTTTGTGTAAACAGTATTCAATTAAAAAAAATAGTTAATATTATTTATTTGGAATTGTCTGATCAGGTGCAATTGCATCTAATGAGTTTTTTCAATAATAAGCTATAAATATATTTCAGACTTTAACATTACAATAATCAGCGTCTGTAGATAATGATTTGGAATATAAGTGGGCCAGATGCTTATCATTCATACAATACAATGTTCGGTGGATATAAAAATATTTGCAATGATTGTTAATACAAATAAAATATGTCATTTTTCAATATACAGGTTGCTATTGGTCAATGTTCAGGGGCTTGGCTCATTTCAATATAAATATGTAAGTCAATGTTAATTCACGGCCACAACACATTTTTAAATCAATAAAATGTTCATTGAATTCAACTCACGTTAATGCATAATACAGTTTGAAATAATCAAAACAATCGACAGTTAAAAGTGAATTTCTCACAAAATGCAAATAACATTGCCCTTTGAAGCGACTGCATGTATCTATTTACATTTTGATCATTTTTATAATTAAATGCTATACACATAAATTTATGTCAAAAAAAATGAATAAATTAAATTGTAGGCCAATAGCTTTGTTTATGCAGGCAATTTCAGCATCTTCACTAATAATGCATGCCATTTTTTTGTCATCTTTGATTGTATTGAAAATAATTGAGCGGTCACAGTTCACGCATACTTAGTTGCCAAATCACACGTTTATTTTGTTAAATTATTATTCAATGCCAACACTGTAAAGGATCATATTACGTAAGTGAAAAATAAATATGCATTATATTCAATCGATTTTCTTTGGTCAATTAAAAATGTTCCATATTTAAAATATATGGTAATAAAATAATTGATATTCAATTTTTTTTAAAAAACAAAAGTAAGTAGATTTTTTGCTTCGTGAATTATATTTGCAGTTGATTGAAAATTTACGTTTTTAGAAAACGTCTACGTGATAAAAAGTGTCATAAAGGAGAGAAACCGGTTTCGTGCGACCGAAACAATATTATTTGACAACAACAACGTAAACACGACTGTCGGCATCCAATATTATGACATTTGAAGCTTGAAAACAAGGATAAAACGGTTTATAACTGTCGAAATACCTTTCACAGACTCACCTTTGATCGAATCAACGATAAATATGTATGATTTAATGTGAATATGAAGCGAATTCAAGGTAATCTCGAGATGCGTTCGACTGTCGCCGAGTCCAACCGTGTACTAAGTGATCGTCAACGGTGCGTACGATTATAATAACTTTTAAATTATAATGATTTTTAAATTAATTAATAAAAATACATGCAACGACAAGCACATTCTGTTAATATAACAATAAATATAGGCGAAATACTATAATTTATAATGTAATATATGACCCTAAATAGTATACATCATGTACATACATATTAAATGGACATTGCTCCAACGATGAGCCGTTGAAAGTTTTTTTTTGTTAATTGAATATTATTGTGGAGTTTTTTACTCGTAAAAATTTCAAAGGTCAAGCGGACCAACACTGATTGTAAAATTAACAAAACTAGACAAAACTTCCACAGTTGACCGCATCACCACATATATTTAAAAAAATAAAATCCACCTTCAAGTACTTGAACAAGCTCGATAATGTAAACTACGACCGGTTTATTGTATAGTAAGTCTTCTTAAATCGATCATTTAAAAATGAACCTTATACCTATCCGCAAAATTCATTGTAATTAAATATTATTAACTGATAAGGCGATAATTTTTTATACAGATGTACCACAGATAAGAATTTACCTAATCGAGATCAAAATATTTCGTATATCTTGCCTAGAGGACCAAATTTTCTTAATTTAAACTGTTTTATTTACATTTTGGACCATTCATAATAATTATATCACTATTTAAAACAATAAACACATTTGTGTATTTTATTCATTTGGTTAAAAACAATCATTTACAGCGGTGTATCGAGAATTAGTAAATATAAACATTTAAAATCTTAATTTATTCTGCAAAAAAATTATATCGACGGTAAAAAGCGCCCTAAATTGAATTTTACACGAGAGACAAAAAAGGGATTTTTTTAGATAAAATTCGTCATTCTTTTTTTTATGAACATAATAAAAAAATCTTTGAAGATTGTTTTCTCCTCTTTAAGGAGGTGTTCTTGTTTTTTATTGTTTATATTTTATTTATAAAAGTAAAAATTGACTATGATGGCGTTTAGTGTTAAATTTAATAAAAATATGAGTCCAATAGGTTTATATGAAATTAAATAAACTAATCTTGTAAAGTCATGTTATAGAGGTAGTCCAGCAATGAATTATTACATTTATTTGCAATAATGATATGTAAATATCGTAATTATTATATACATATGATAAAGCGCATGCGTATCGAAATAAATAGGTAATCTTAATCGTTATAATAATGCAACCTCGACAATATTGTTTATACGTTCCTACGTCTATGTTTATTTCTACGTGATTGTTGTCTCTGATATACTGAATTGTGCTGTTGTTTGATAAAATTAATACTTGAATTGTTTAAAAATGCAGAGAGATATTGCAAGCATTCGTTGCAGCAAGATCGTACTTAACAATTGATTAAAGGGAATCAAACCAACTTTTACGAGGTTGCTTTTTAGGATCGGCCAGATTAAAATATCAAATATGAATATCACCGCCAACACATACAATACTCTAATTATTAAAATAAACAATCAACAAAAAGCTTTCCCTCGCCGAACGAATCACTGATTAATATACCTGATTTTGTTTAATAAAGTGTGATTGATTTTGAATTTGGGACAGTTTGTCGAGGAAACAAATCCATTTACATCAAGTTGTTCAAATAAACAACTAGTCTAAAGTAGCGTTTGAGAATCTAATTTAGTTCATTCAAACAATTAAGATATGAGTGTGTAGAAACCAGCAAAGAAATTTAATATAAAAAAAGCATGGCGATATATTAGGGATGTGTTTTTTTTTGTAGAATAATTTGTTAATTGAATTATAGTACACTTTGACATATCACGGCTGTTTGCGGTAAACTAACTTATAAACAACTGAAATGGATAAAAATTAGTTCTTTTGAAGTACGATAGTTGATCTAAAATTAAACATTTATATTTACAAACACGAAAACCAAAGTCAACTCAAATGTACTTGCATGTAATAGATTTTTCTTATAATATAAAGAGGTTTTTGTAGAAAATTTATTGCAATTATAAATACTATTTCTCAATAAAAAAAAACCAAAAACATAAAACTTTTTTTTGTTGTGAAGTCGATCATTCTCTTTTTTGAAAAGCAAATAAGATAACATGTGTATTTTCTATCGATGGCGTCATTGAATTAACAATCGGTATTTTAGTATATTTAAAATAAAATACACTTGGGTAAGTACATTTAAATTCATTATCAACATATTCAGTAAATAAATAAAATACTCTTATCGAGAATAGCAATAATTCATTATATTTCATACGATAGATGTTTTCCGGTATTTACAATGTATTAACATTTGAAATATTCGATTCTTATTTTAATATGTATTTAATTTTACAAAAACGATAATAAAAGACGGCAAATACAATGTTTAAATAAAAAATGAGATAACAATATAAGTAAATCGTATATTCGGAAGTAACAAATGCATATTTATAAAATAATGATGCCTGTATTTAACTACATATTACAATTTTACATGGTCACCGACAGGGCGGCTCTGCTTGAAAACATATTTTTATAATTCAGGCATAACGTTTATAAAAAACTATATATTTATAATGGATGAGATGGAATTCTTTAATATAGTTTAATAATAAAAAACTAGCCTCGAGGTCTATGGTACCTAAAAAATGATTTTACAAAATATTTATGGTGTATTCATTTTTAATTGAGACAGAAAAAAATCTTCACGCTAAGACAATCGTAAGTTTTACTTAATAAATAATTCAAATTAATTAAAGATAACTCGGGTTCTAAGGCAGTGCTTTACCGTATATTTATACATAAAATTTACGAGTGTCTTTATTATATTGAGTTCTTTTCTTTGTCTCTATTAAAGATGAATACACCATGGTCAAATTAATTAACCCTATTCAGATAGTTAGATGCGGATGAAGAATTGAACTTTTAATACATATTATATATGTTTTCTTCCACTTAACTCGGTGTGAAAATTTCCTCATTATGTTGGATAATTGTTTTAATTTACTGTTTTTAACATTTGTATTGCGTGTATTTGGGTCGAGCTGACCGATTTACATATTAAACGGCCGAATCCCCCGTAAAATTGCTCCCCACAAATAACATTCACGATTGCCGATGTATAAATTAAACACACTCCCAAAGGACATAAACACAAAATCGACAGTAATTTCTAAATGTTGTTATGTATATCTCAAATTTATTCATTATCATTCAATGAGCTTCCCCGTGGACGTTTGTAATTGTATGTCATTTTGAAACTGTACCTAATTACAGGATTACCAAACTCAACTATGGCACAAAAGCATTGTTATTTTATATGTTTTTGATTGAAATTAATTAGTAAAAGAATTGGGTAGTTCACTTAAAGAATAGAGTGCTGTAGGCAAGAGCAGGTTGAGGCTGTGCCCTCATAAACAATTTAAGGAACATCACAAACAAACACAGACTCACAAAATGGCTACAAAACCCAAGGATTTCATTATGCAGTAGTACACGAAGAATTGGTGTAGCACATTGATGAAAAAATATTTACCGCCCGACTGGGACTGCTGCATTCTGAACAAATTTTCGATTTATTATACCCCAAAAAAACAACCCCCAAGACATGATCATTTCAAGACAATGTACTTCTATAAAAAAATATGGAAAATGCTACACTAAATGGACATTTTCTTGATAGAGTTACGTTTTAATTGCATGTATCATCATATGACTATAAATTTATGAGGACCTCAAAATCAAAAGCTCACAAAATACCACCACCACCGATATATTAGCAGGCCATTCAACTGCATCTATAAATGAGTATTCAATGCGTTATGAATACAAAAATAATCTACAAATTGACTTCAATTTACTTATCTATTTCAAATATTAGTGTTTTGTCATTGTATTATGTATATTTTTAATTGACTGAATATTTTGAATCAAACATATATGTAGGCTTGGTATAATTATTTAAAACTATATTATAAAGACGTTGTAAATAAGGTGGTATTTTTCTACAGTCTTTTATTATTATTAAAAAGGTGATTTGTGATAAACCAACATCACCGATATATTAGCAGGCCATACAACTGGATGTATACATTTCAAGATGGCAGACCAAGCAGATGAGTTTGAATGAGGTCAAGGTGATTAAAAGTGTTTAAATAACAGTAATAAAATGTGAAGTTCATCTGTATCGAAAATTCAGATAAACTGTCATTTAGCGCGCTTAAACAATTAGTTTTGTCTCACTCAGACTCGCCTACTTGGTCCGTCATCTTGATATTTATACATGCAGTTGTATGACCTATTAATATATAAGTGGTATCGTTTCGAATACAAATAGAAAAACGTACATTTTCTTTGCGATCGTCATTTTATAGCATTAAAATGGAGGACAATTAAAATAATTTACGAGATTTAAAAAAATAAAAGCTTTTGATTCTGATACTAACGTAAGCACAATTCATTATTATATTTTTTGTATATATACATAGATTAAAAAAAGCTTCCATTGGTGTTTATAATTACATAAAAACCAAAACCACTACTAAAAGTATTTGTGGAATTTATGACATTTTCATTGTGATAAAATTAATGTTTATGGCATTCTAAAAAAATATCTATTTTTTATTGTGGACACAATACTTTATTTTTCTGTTATATTTAGATATATTTGTGCAATATAAATAACTATTTTTAGAATACGATAGTATTAATTAAAAAAAAACTATTTTGGGTTAACCGCACGAATTCATAAACATATTTTATATGAATGTTTATCAGACATACATATTTATTAACTAAAATTTAAAATTAAATAATTAATATTTCATAATAAATAGTGGTTTATCATTGTCCAATATGTTTCAAAATAAGTTTCATCTGCAATGAATCACAACAGGTGGTGGTTCAATATTAAGACCGCCATAGAAAACCAAGGAAAAACAATATCTCCTATTGGCCATATGCGACCTTTCTAAATATATTCCACTAAAAATACAGACCACAAGAAAATACACTTTTCCATATTTTTATACCTACACTAGATATGATTTTTTCAAGATAAACAATGTGACTTCTATAAATAACATGTATAAGTATAATTGTGATTAAATAAATATGTTTTACAATCATCTCAAGAATTTTTAAAATTAATTTATCAGGATTACAAGGAAACGACTCTTTAAAATATCATCCATGTCGTGATAGAACATAATTTATTAAACAAACCGTGTCAATTGAGTGTGTGTCAATTGATATTTTTTTCTGGCTTTGAGAAAAACAGGTGTTATTTAAAAATATTAAATAATCAGTTATAAAAAGTATATTTCAAATTAAAGATTAAAGATTTCTCTAATATTTTACGGCATTATTGAATATTTTGGATAAATTACATGATTTTAACAAAAAATCGTTTTTGCGCCTTAATATAGGCAAACGGCATAGCATCGAGATTATTCTATTCGCTTTCTTTTGTTTTCGCTTGAGTTTACAGTTGAAATTTTGAATGAACTTGTATGAAAATTAATACTTTGGCAAAGTATTTGAAAGTTTACGTAGAGAAAGCACGGCATGGGCTTTATTTTGGAAATGTTTATATAGCGGCCCACACAAGTATAAACATCCACGCATACGTGTCGACCTAATATTCGATTTTTATGTAGTGGTGCGGGCCTCAAACGTGACTGGGTGCCGTTAAATAGTCCCATAAGCCCCGTACTTGCTGTTTATTTTAGACCTTATGCTATATTACAAAGAGAGTACAGTGGCTTGTCGTTGAAAAATACGTGAAACCTCCATTCGTACAGCTTCGACCGTTTACGTGGTCGCTCGGCTGAAATCGTCGATGCTCGTATTCCCTACAAATAACCCTAACATGACAGTAAAACTTAATAACCAATTATTAATACGAATTTATATTAAACATATAAATTGGTATAAATAATTGTAGTGTAATTAAATTTATTCCATTCCAAAAAAAAAGTCATTCCATTTTAACTAAACTAAATAAAAAAGAAATAATCATTGCTTTCATGACGTCCAATCTGAATATGGAATGAAAATATTATTAAGTATGTAAAATGTTTGGATCAGCCATCTATCCATTTCTTCAAAAGTCGAAACGGAGAAGTTTTTCATAAGGGATTCCACCTACAAGATGTTAATTTAGCATTTCAAGAGTGTAATTAAAATAGAAGAGTCATTAAATTAGTAAATTTTAAAATTAAATATAATATATTCAGGCTTTTATTTATTTTTATAAGTATATAAATGCTTATAACTTGAATAAAGACAAAATAAAAATAAATTTTTAGATTATAGTGGCATATGTGCAAAACTGTGAAAATGAAATGTATTTTTGTATATTGCTGTGACCAATTAGAAGCGTTCGCGGGTTTATAATTTGTGTCAGTATACATTTTTTAACTCTACACACATTTCAGACAAGACAAAATAATAATAATAATAAAAGGCTTAACACAAAAATGAAAATAATATTAAAAATAAAATATAGTATTATATGGAGATAAAAGAAATTCTCGATACAATAAATCATAGCTATCATATCCCAAAACAATAATAATATACAGGGTGGACTTGAATTGAATGAGAATATTTCAGAGGGTTGTAGTGTATCGCAATAATAAATGAAATAATATATATAAAAATATTACTTTTAATAGTACTTTTGGAATCGATCTTCTATGAAGTACTCAGTGGGGACTGTTGCGTACATATTGTGTCTCTTAAATACGTAATTAATATATTTTATATATTTAAATATATATATATAAGGAAGAGATATATATATATATATATATATATATATATATATATATATATATATATATATATATATATATATATATATATATATATATATATATATAATAAAGCAAGGTGTAGGAAGTAATAATTTATATATTACTATATAGATCGCTCCCAAACAAGCCCAAGCAGAATTAGTGGAAAAGAGTTCACCCATATTTCATATATTCTTTCACTTATTCTTGCGATACCCTACCGCCCCCTAAAATAAAGTCCATCCTGTATATAAAGTAACAAATACGGGTGAATAGTCCCCAAGATTCATATCACATACTGAAATGCTTCACAATCATTTTGCATAATGTAGCTAAATGTTTTATATCAATTTCCTCAAAAGCATTTTTTATTGTTAATGTAAAATCACAAGTGAATTCAAGTCCACCTGTATAACGATCTCATATTATAAATATTCAATTAATATATTTTAGAGATGTATGTAAATGAAGTAATGCAAATTCTGTAAGTGGAAGGTTAAGTGTGGGGGTGTTTCCCGAAGTGGTGTCCGCCGGTCTTCAGGGTGGTCAGTTTTTTACTCGCGCCCCTACTGTTCGCACGTCCTCATAATCCGTGTAGCTCATCGCTATATTTCAATAACCACACTGTTATATTTGGAATTATTGTGACAATCCTGTCCACTGCAAGGATTATCCCTCTCACGGCTACATCACAATTGCGAACAATTCAAAACAAGGTAATAAATAACGAACGCTTGCTGCTTCACGGTCATCGATAAATAATTATCACATATATATTTTAATATAATATAATATATAGAGTATATATATATATATATATATATATATATGTATATATATATATTTAATTACGCTAGGGACGTAAGATTAAATTAAAGCGGGCGTGACGGAATAGATTAGAGAGTTTCAGGTATTTAAGTTTTCTTGTTAGCAGACTTGGAGTTGGAATCAGGTTAAGAAGTTTCCATTAGGAGATGAAATATTATGATTAGCCACTTCAGGTGGGAACGAGTCCAAAATAATTTCGAATATCTTCAAAACATCCCATATGTGAATATTACAAGAATCGACTATTAATATGACAAAATAAAAAAATGTACATAAACCCATTATTAAGAATAAAGAAATTAATACAATGGCTCATTTTAAGTTATTTAAAAATTATCATTTATTGTAAAATTTTATTTTTCAGTAATTATTTTGAATTTCATAATTTGTATATGAATTAAGTGACAATATTTTATTGAATTAAAAATATTAATTGCGTATTTAACAGACAAAATAAACACGTGACAATCACTACTGAGTACTTCATAGAAACAGCTGATTCCAAGATGAGGCCCCAAACTCGATGCCAAAAGCACTATTTTTTTTATTTCTAATTAATAACAAGATTTTTAAATCCCTTAAAATATTCTCAATTAATTCAAGTTCACTCTGTATATTTACATATAATAGATTTCAGGCATTATTTTTCAATTTTTACTATTTTTTTACTTATTTTTGCTATACTCTACCAACCCTTAAAATATTTTCTGTTAATTCCACATCCAGTATAATAATAAAGTAAACTAAATAAATATATTTTTTGCATTATATGTATTATTAGTGAACATATATTTTCACTAATAATCCATATTCAATCAAAGCAAATCTATATTAAGCCTTTTTTAATTTTAAGAACTAATAAATCAATGAATCTAATAAAAAATATATACATTTGACTATTTGGGCCTGGGAAAATGAATTAAAAAAACCCCACAGATTGCCTCAATCTAGGTTTACTCTGATTGATCGATATAAGTTTTAGCACATTTCGATATTTTTAATTATTGTTTATAAGGTCTGAAATTCTCCTCATTTAAAAAATACAGATAAAACTGGGTTAAATACAAAAAAATATCTTTTCAGATAGGTTAGTACGAGATAAGAAGTGATTTATAGTTGTTGTAGTTTAGTGTTATAAGGGTTGCAACCTTTAGTTGGGGTAAATACACTTAGATGGGGAATAAGTTGTATAAGATTGATGAAATAAACCTTCTTTTTTAGTGTTGAATATGAGTATTCTGATTCCTTAGCATGGAAGACAGAAGCCTTACATTCAGACAATGGAGTTTTCTATGTAAAAAATGTGTTCCATTTCATTTGGCTTGATGCATGAATAAGGGATGGGGGTTGTACCATACTTGAAGAGCCATGGCGTAGTAAGTGCAGAGCCTCTCCATCATTTATTCATTCTTCGACGTAATTCCAAAACCTCTCCATCTCCTTCCAACATCTAAATAAGAATTTTTAATTATAAATCTCATTTCAATTAAGTGCTTAGTAATACTATCAATTTTCGCAATAAATATCACTTAAATTTCATAAAAATAATATATTTTTTAAATGAAATCACAATGTGTTGACTAGTGTCTTTTTTAGGAACCTTAGGCTCAATTTATTTAAATAAAAAAAAACATCAAAACAATATATGTATTATTAAATTTATATATTCTAATAAAAACCAAACACATTTCTCCTTAGCGGAATTTGAACTATTTATTTTATTTTTCGAAGATTAAGATGACGAAAATGGTATTCGAAATACCGAAAATGATTGTGATTGTTGGACAGTGTCCGTATATATATCATATAGTTTTTGCGATGTAATCAATCAGAGCTGTTCGTGGTATATAACGATTTTGATAATTACTCTATGTATTATTTTTAAGTATTCAAGCAAAACATATTTATATCAAGATTACTATTTCGGTTATTCGTTAACAAAAAGTTTCAGGTTAGAATCCCATAGCCTCCAAAGCTTCCAACAAATTTTAAGTAATATTTTAGTATGATTAAGAGACTATCAAAATTGAAGCATACTTTTATGTGTGACAATTTTTAACGTGAACGGCTGTGATTATTGGTTTGCGGTATGACCTATCGCCGTTGTTCTCGGTATTTCATATGCCAATTGATCGTATTTTTATATTTTGCAACCATTATAAAAGCATTTTATTTATGACATTCTTTAGTGAGAAATTAGCTAACAATATAAACACAACGTTAAATCAAAAATAGCCTTCCATTATGAAACACAAGCCAAACATCCTAAAACTTAATTAATTAAAAACACTCTTCTCAAGTATAAAATACTATTTATAATATTCACCGTTTATAAATAACAATTTCCAATATTTACTACATAATATAATATAAATAGTTGTCTGCTTTAACTGCTAAAGTGCATATTGATCTTCTTAAATAATTTATCGAATAACAACGTCATGCGGAAAACCCCTCATCGATCATTAAAATTGCGATTATAAATTTTACCATAGGTCACGCTATTCTCTTTTGGGCAATATGGCGAAATAAATATAACAACAAAATGGTTATCGATTAGGCATTTACAGTTGATAATGATGAAACAAAGCGAGAATTCTTTGTGGGAGTCACGCCAACTAATCCTTAACTACTGGGACACACTCTCCTTTCCTGAGTTATTTGTGTCGAGTTAATCAAGATAAAGAACAGCCAGAACGTATTTCACTCAACATGCTTCCACCCTCGATATTCCCATAAAGAAATACACAAAATAATATACAAGCCGGAAAAAGGGCTGTTCTTTTCCGCTATGCCAAATGCGCTTTGCATAAATATCTATAGAAATCTGTACATGTATTCATATTATAATGGGGTAGAGCAAGACTAAGATAATATTCATTTATTATTACCAGAATAATAGTTCAGGGTTAAAGAGCATGGCTAAAAATATTGTATTATATGTATTGTATGTAAATGATTTGGTTGGTTATTACGACTAGGAGTCGATCAATCGTCTTGACCCAGGTTTACTCTGATTTCCTGGATTGTATGGCAAATACTGATTATTAAGTCGGTGAGCTGTGTAACTAGTAATAGTTAAGATCACCGACAGAAAATGAATTAACACGTTGTTGTGTCTAAAAAAACAAAATTTCTAAAAAAAACCTTCCCAAAAGTCCCTCAAAACTTATATGTATAGATAAATAAATAAATTATTAAAAATTCAAGGACGACGCGGCAGAAACACTTAATAAAATGTGGGCAAATAAGCCCTTATTTTAATTGTATCAAATTGTAATATTTGTAAACACTGAGGTAATTATTTTCGGGCAGAGCCGCAATGTCGGTGACCTTTGTAACTAATACAAGAAATTAACAAGTTGTTGTATAATAAGCCCACATTTCATCAAATTCTATCAAATTAGAAATGTGGGAATCGTGTATGAAATGTGTTTTTATATTTGTAGTGCAAATGTCAATTTTTAAGGCGAGCTATCTTACATAATGCCACGATTGGTCAGAACGCAAAACTATAACAGTATCACCAATCAAATATCACATTAGAGCGTTTTTGGATTTCTTTATGTGGATTTTTTTAGACAAAAGTTCATGTCAACAAGTCCACACCCGACTTCACCTTGAGGAAAAAATTAGACACTGAAATTCAACCAAAGTTATATAAAACTGTGAGTGAAAAATAAGTCAAAAGCACGAAAATTTACTAAGCCAAACCGAGGAGGACATTTGATTTATGATATGGTTATCAAATACGCAATTCCTGTGGTAGTTTATTGGCATTACATTTTATATGGACTTTATGAATTTAAAAATATTATAAAAAAATGTTAATACGATTTTATAATATATAGGTCTGAATTTTAATCTAAATTAATTTTATCACATACATTTTTATATATACATAAATAATTAGTATAGTCGAAATACGCTTATGCCGCAAATGCAAAAAAAGGCTTTTAAAATATATTTTTTAGTCAATAAATACATATTTAAAATTATGATAATCTCAATAAGTATCTGACAACACTATTAATATAGATATTTTAGTTATTCAAATTAAATAAGCATGTAAACTATTAAGAAATATTGCGATGAATGTTAAAAAAAGTGCGTCCACCAGTTACGAATTATGTAGCAATTCAGAAAAATCATCTTTTAAGCTTAAATTATACACTGAAACACTTAAGTTTAAACTATACATTTTGTACACAGACATACAATTAAAACACGCATTAATTGTGATTATTGTGACGCTTTTTATCCGATATATTAAATAACTGTTATTCAGAATTTAATCCTCAATAATTACTACTGGCTAAATATTTTGTGTTTCTTTTTTGTCTTTTTAAGAATTAAAATAAACTTTTTTTAAGAATTAAATCTTTATTCATTGAGCTACCGAGTCGTGCGAATGATGCCAAGAAGTATAAATTCACTACAAGAATATTTTTTACTCTTAGGAATTTTTATTAAAAGGAATCGGTCACGATTATTTATTTTACTCATTTCAAAATAATATTTTCCAAGGTATGGTGTATCAAAGACATTTGATGAAGAATGCAATACTATTTATTTTCCTCTAATGTATTTACTACGCCTTATAAATATTACTTTAGCTGTATATTGGAACATTTATACGAGTATATGATTATACGGAGGGTGTATTTATTATCAAGGATGGTCACGTATAAGCTTTCGTTTGACCCCGGATCGAGGGTGTTAAATAATAAATTAGCAGGGTGTCTGTCATGTCGAAGATCAGAGTTCGTCGCCCGTTTTATGCCCACCGCTAAATCTTATATAATAACAAACAAATTTATCGTTCAAACTGTTTATTTGCCAGCCTATCGTAAAATGTACAAATACAATTGCAATCAGTTAAAAAAATATATTAAGCCTTTTAGTTTGAATAATTTTAACACGTTTAAAAGAGTGATAATTCACACTGTAAAATAATAAAATCATATTATGGTATATGGCCAATCAAAATCGATTTACAATAGTTTAGTTTACCTTAAACTTTGGTCTACCAACATAAGAAACAAAGAGTAAAAATTACTCATTTTAATTGAAATTTACAAAATAGAAAGGTTTGAGGTTCTGTTTCGATAAATGATTACCAAGTAACGCTCAGGGGATAAGACACGTAACTACAAATACTGTGGTCCTTGGTTCAAATCCCGGTCAAGTCAAAAATGTTAAAATAATTTACTTACTTGGAAAATCATTCATTAAAATTTACCCCAATACATATTATATATCAAATCCCGCTCAAGTCAATTTTTTTAAATTTATTTGATCGGTTATAACGATTGGGAGATCGGGAATAATATTAATAAAATCCCAATCGATTGTCTTGTTCCACGCTTACTCTGATTTCCTGTATTGTAAGGTAAATACTGAGGCTATTATTAAGTTAAGTGTAACTTGTAATAGTTAAGATCACTGACCGTTGTTGTGTCAAAAAAAAAGACTTAAGCTCCATTAGAGATGTAGGTTTTCTGGTATTCCAGAGAACTGTTTTCTCTTAATAATAAAAAAAAATATTCGAAGCGTTTCTTGTCGGTTATTTTTTCAGTACAAAACGTTGAGATTTGTTGTTGTTATATTGAAAATAGATTTTGAAGCATGTCTTCTTGGACGATCTCCGTCTTCCATCAGGGTGAAAAATGGTAAACCCTTGGTGTTTTTGTTGAATGCATCTTGTGGCGGATGTTTTGTGGAAATTGAAATGTAGCATGATTGTAGTAGGAAGTTATGTAATCAATATCCCGGCTTCTTGTTTGGTTTGGTTTCCTCGCCTTTAGGAAAATCGATGATGCCGTTCTCCATTATTCCCAGTAGAGACACTATTCTGTTTTTGACATCTAATTTTGCCCATGCTAAATTTACGCCTTCTACCCAACTAGCCACTTCAAACAATGTTATATTTCACACAGTATTAAAAGTTAATTGAAATACGCGAGCCGTATCGAGCCATCGCTTTTAACATCAAACATTTAAAAATTTACCATTTAAAGCGAAGTTTCATTCGCTCCATATTCATATATAGTATTATTTAACCGTACTTTTAGTGATTGTTTTGAGTTCGTATAAAACCCACCTTGTACATTTATAAAGAGTGTCCAAAAAAGGTACACAGATTTTATCAAAATACTCACACGCATCCCGAAATTTAACGCACGTTGTCAGTATGTAATAGTGTTTATATATATTTATTAACAAAAAACATATATATATATATATATATATATATATATATATATATATATATTTGTTAATTCCTAATAAATTTTGTATATAAAATTTTATAAATAAACTGTTAAAAGAAATCCTGACCAGGTCGAAGAAACCCAACAACACTGGTTTTTGGAATTCGATAAAACAGAAACTTTTCAAAAATATATCAAAATGTACACTAACTCTTATATATTCAATAAATGTATAAAATTTAATGAAATATTATTGAAAAATATCATTTAAAAAATCGCGAAGTGTGTGTGCGCTATTGCATCACTGGTTCTAAATGGGCTAAAAATTCAGCTACATTTACGCAAAATGATTGTGAAGAATTTCCCAAAAAAGAACTTGAATATGTAATATGAATCTTGGGGGCCATTCACCCCTATTTGTTACTCTACATATAACGCAAAAGTACTTGAGATATTTTGATTATTTTATATGGATTGGTTTTGTATATTAATGTATATGTAAATTTGTTAGTTAAATTGTATATTAATGTCAAACATTATTTTCCATATACGTACTGTATTAACCGAGTTCAGAGGTTAATCCCAACAATACCAATCCCAATAATCTCAAATAGTGATATTTTAATACTAATCTGTAGTCTTTAGTAAGTGCAAAGGCTTTTGACAAGTTTATTTTTATGCTTAAAAGGTCATACGAGAAAAAATGATCATGCTGGAGTTAATAAACACTTTTGAGACACTTGGTGTCCGACATGATTTGAATTTATAAATATATAATAAAAAAACATATTTTTGATTTAAATTTTCTTGCATTATTTTTGGGACACACTTTAATATTGGATACATTATTTCAAATGAGCAAACCGAGTCATCGTGTGCAAGATAAGGGTAAAGTGTCATGGTGGACAAAGTTAATATCCCAATGGTCCCATCATCATGACACTGTCCTAAATGTGAGCCACTATTATAATCCCTATAGATTATGCGGGTATGTTCAAATAAACCAGCCAAATCTATTGTAAATCTACTTCTATTTAACTAATGAAATTCATTCACTGACGATGAGGGAATGAGGAGGGAATAAAAAGATCGAATTGATTATATTGAACAACCGATTGAATAAAAGGAGCAGGTATATGATTTATAATATTTAAGTTAAGCATTCCAACAGATATTATGACTATCCATTATAATTTTTAAATAATAAACATATTTTCCATCGGAAAGGTCAAGAATTCAAGTCGATTTCCAGCTTATCGGACTCTACCGAATAATTCCCATAAAACATGTATGATCCGAGACTTGAATCAGCTTCCGAAACTTAAAAACCATTATTAGCAATCAAAACTTCATGATAGAATATATACCGATTGGGATATGAACCCAAGCCTTTAAATTAAAGAATGTCGATATTACAGTTGAAGAAAACAATTCTTATCAGCTGTCCTATCCATATTAAATCCAACGAGAATAAAATAATAATGTGAATTGTCATCTAAATTATTAACAGTGCCTTAAAGTTGAAACCGAGCCAAACTTTCATGTTTTCGATGTTTTCTAAATAAAATATTCATTTTATTGACCATTAAATTTTATCATTAAAATATAATGCCCTTGATAAACTTTGTCCGTATTTAATTTATACAGTTGATCAAAGTTATTCTGGGGGGGAAGTTTTTGAATCCGTTCCAGCACATCGAGGGTAGTTTTTATAGAGGTTTTCCAATTCGAAAACCTTGAATGATATAACCGAGACAACCAATTTGGGTTTCCAGACTGTTGAACTTCATTATTATATTAAATTCTAATTGAAAATTCCACACGTTCTGATTTTATATATATTTGATTCATATTTTTTATTCCAGTATAACTATGTTAGAACATTGTAACCGTGGGATTAATTTTAAATATGATGCATTTTTCAATTCAAGGATAGCGGATTTTGCATGAGATTTTACTGGTGTAGTTGGTAAAAAAATAAACGAGAAAGTAGTACGGTAGTGTAAGCCTTTCGTAGGCTTTGTTTTGGCTGGCATACGCTTTTCCTTTGTCCATATAGAAATATGTATTTTATATATAAAACAAGAGATAGATAAACGGAAACTGTGTCGATATTTCAAAACACGAATACCGACTCATTTTCAGCATTTCAGCGGTGAGCTATTTTAGAAAAACATTGTACTTTTAAATCGATCGTTTTCAATTGACACTTCGCACTTCGGGAAATTTACGTTAAAATTATTTGACTTTGGAATCGAAATGCTTATTTCACGATCCATCAGTAATTTATTCGCCAATACGTACATATATTTGATACAGGTGTAGGAAATGCAACAAATGCAGTGTTTAACATTGCACGCGATCAGGTGCACCGAGTTTCCTACTAACCACTACTATATCTAAATTAAACACTTGTTTACTATGCACCAAACACAAATATATCCCTTTAAAATCACTTATACACTATATTGTACCATAAAATTGAAATATCATACCTGTGGCAACGATTAAGGTACGACGTTCGATAAAAAATTGAACCGAAAATACATGTTTCTCAACAGAATTATATTAAATATAAACTGATAGACGTAGTTTGTCTCCCTTCAAGAGCATCTAAAAGAGCTAAAAAAATACTCTAACCAAAATTAAACCTTTTTTCATAATATTATATACATGTATCTAGTACTCGTGTAAATGAATTAATTACTTTCTAACGGATAAAGGTATTTTTTAAAGACTAACCTAATGGCACTTGAATGAGGTGAAGGTGCTTCGAAATCGAGTACCTTATTTCAGTGTTGCCAATAGACTAAATATTTGAGGTTAAATATAACACACGATGGATAGAAAATTTTATTTGACAAGACACTGTATTTATAATATTGTAAAATATTAGGAAATCACGGTGAACCTGTATCACTAGTGAGAATATACGGCCGTATTCTATATAATCGTTCTTCTTTTTTTCTCTTTTCTTTTTTTTTTAAATTTATTGTTAATTTTCTTTATTGTAATTGTAATTTTTCCAACTGACGAGTGCTGCACTATCATCACGGCGACTTGGGATCCCCCGTAATGCTGTAGTGGTACTGCAATATGATGTAGTAATATTATATGTAAAATAAATAAAATTAAAAATAATATTGTAATGAGAGTGTGTTAGTGTGTCGTGCTAGAGCTGATAATATTGGTGCGTATACGAATAGTGTTTGTAGTATTGGTGTACACCAGCTCTATTCATATACGCACCACACCTTCACACTCTCAATCACGCGGACATAAAAAGTCGTTTGGTATATAATAAATATGGTAATTATTAATTCAATAGCTTACCATTAGTATTTTAATCAGCTTCATTTTTAGACCACAATAATAAAATAAATTTATCGAGGCATAGAATAATTCCGCGTGAATGTGTAGTTTGATAATCCACAACGAAGTTTCGCATACAATTTTGTTCACATTTATAATAGTAGCCGTACTATAAATAATGTTTTTAGTCCAAAGTACATTCCAGAGTGGTCTAGGTTGGTTTTAATGTCTAAAAATAGGCACAAAAGCGAAGTTGCTCGTGTTTTTTCCATGCTAGTGTATTCCAAAGTCGGTCACGGGGGCAATGACAGCAGTGCTACTTTCTACTTTCTCCACCCCCTTTGGGTCGATAGGGTTCATATTCTGAGCCCACCTCACTATCGTAACCGCTCATTTTTTATACCCCCGTGTCATCTCTCATTCACTATACATCGCACGATTTCCATCCCCCGACAGACTTCCAGGGATTGCTCGATAAAGATCAGTCAATCAAGATGTGACGACAGATATTTTACTGATTAAAATGAGTTTCTCTTAAATCCATGCCTTAAAATCTAAATAAGATCCAACATAATAACTTATATTTAAACCCTAGTCCGGTGAATATTTTGAGTATTGGCTTATACATACCTGTACTTAAAAGGTTTATTAAAAATTAATGTACTAACTTAACCAAAAAGTGTTAAAAATTACGCAATACAAATTATTATACAGTATATAGTCATGTATAGCATAGCAAACTATGGTAAATAGGTCTCATTGTTTTTTTTAAGTTAATGAAAAATGCCGAAAATATTACTTTAACTTAAACCTTAGAGGAGGAAATTGACTATACATATAAATTGGCATTATTGAAATGGAAAATTTTACCAAAAAAATAGTATTATATATACCAGTGAACTGTGGGGTCCATTTAAACACTTTTGCCATTATATATGTACATTTATTTTTTTAACTGTATGTAATCGAGTGAGTTATTATACAGACAAGATTAAAAAAAAATTGCATAACATCAAAATATTGTGCAAATAAGAAAAGTAGAGTATAGCTTCTGACATAATAATAAAATGAAGATAAGTTTTTTTTAAAAGATTTTTTTATGTTTTTTTATAATCTAGGGCAGAATTGGTGGGAAAAAAATCACCAAGGTGTGCAAATTCGTTGCCATTAACATAACTATATTCTGTATTTACTTTATGAATCATTATTTTATTTTAATTTAAATAAAATTATGCAAAATCCATTTGATAATAATATGTATCAGAGATTTGTCTTTTTAGACACATTCGGTTTGATTATACCAGTTTTATTCCTATTTAGTTTTAATAAACGTGTAATCTAAGTATTTTAACTTTAGCATGACATTAAAACAACGTGCAAGTGTTGTAAGTACGCAAGCACAGGCAATGTTACCATGCACGATAATTCCTTTTGCAAGTAAGTAATTATCTGCATATATACATGTGTATAGTGTATAAAATAACGAGAAAAAGAAGCCTAGTAAGTGAGTTTTCCAGTAAAACCTCTCTACAGTATTAATCGCCACTTTTCACTACCATTCACTGTACGTAGCTATATGTACGTGTTATTCAAACATGACTCTGGTCCTCTTTAATACGGTTAAACCTTCAATTGACATTCTAAACGGTGACTCATTAATTTAATAAGTAAACAAAATCCGTTCTTGAATGTCAGACAATATTATTTATGGACACTATAACATTTAAACTAAAATTTTGTCGCTTTTTTCATATGAAGACATATTATTCAATATTCATACAAAGTGTTCGTCTCTTGTACATATTCACAAATGAGTCACGTGTATGATGGCTAATGTTAGTCCCTCATAATTATTTTAAATAACCTCCAAAGACCATATAAATAGGACATATTCCATACTAATACTCATTTTCTCTCGTTTAATCCTATTAAATATTATACACATTTGAGCTAAATTCACCGATATAGATACTTATATAACGTATCGATTTCCACTAATCTTCTCCTTATTATGTTTATCGCCCCTCATAACGTATATTGCCTCCAATCTTCGTTTATTAGATATGAGTCTTAAACGTGACAATAAATGTATTTATTTTGTAGTTTCTGTGAGGGACTCAGAATCAAAACCTTACATACCCTATTCAATTTTCTTGCCTTTCTTCGATGTCATTCGAAGAGAATTTGTCTATTGGTATATGAGTTATTATTAATAAAATCTATGTACCTACATTGACTTGTGTATGAACCTAAGGATAAAGAATTAAGTTTTTTAATGTATCCATTATTTATTCACCCAAAGAATAATAGCAGGAATAGTTTTAATAAATTTGTAATAAAATAATAATTTAAATATGCCCCGAAGAGTTTTTGAGAAGGATTTTACAAATATTTTTAGAATTTGGTTTTTATGACTCAATAACGTGTTAATATTTTCTTTAAAGGTCACTGACATGGCGAATTTGCCCAACTTAATAATTGCCTCAGTGTTTACAAGTATTACAATTTCAATTTGATACAATTAAAAATGATTTTTTATTTAAGACGTTTTTCTATGATTTTTTAATATAGGTGCATGTATTTCGAGGGGCTTATACGAAGTTGTTAACAAATTTTGGTTTTTTTATACACAACAAGGTGTTAATTAATTGTCTGTCGGTGATATTAACTATTACTAGTTACACAGGTCACCGACTTAATAATCAGTATTTACCTGACAATACAGCAAATCAGAGTAAACCTGCATCAAGATGATCGATTAGGATTTTATTAATATTATTCCCAGTCATGATAACCAATCTAATATTCATTTTTTTTAATAGAACGGGATTTGAAATATTGCGTGAATGGTCTTCTATAGAGTACAGTTCCACATACGAGTATAATTCTTTGCGAAATCTTGCTCGTATCTAGAAATACTCGTATGTCGAAGAAAATTTTCCCATACAAATATTTATTATATAAAAACCTAAAACACAATTTAAAGAAATAAATTAGATTTATTAAGTGTCACTATCGCTTAATTTTCGTCACTGATTTTGTCTTCGCTTGTCTTTGTCTTTTTCCAGACCCATAGATTTCCCTAGCCGATTAATCGTATCTCGAAAAACTCATATGTAGAGACACACATATCGCCTGCTCCAGCGTATAATATCGTAAGTACAAAAAAAATCTGTGTGCTCTTTTAAGTATTTATGGAACTGAGCCACATATTCAATGTGGTAACACTGCCTGTCACGTGTCACTCGGTTTAATTATTATTTATAACATATAACAGTTTACGAATAAATACCTTATATGTGAAATGTGTTGTAGATAATAGATGAATCTACATTAGTTGCCGGTCAAATAGGACTATTTTACTATTTCGAAAAAGTCCCACTTAATAAAATAAAATAGGTTAAATAATGATGGAAAATGAACATATTTTGACGTCTCATACATACAATATGTGTCTCAGTTCCATAAAGACTTAAGAGCACAAAGATGTTTTTTGCACTTATGATATTATACGCTGGAGCAGGCGATATGTATGTTGAGGTACCACTGTAGTTATCTATTGTAAGACCAGTACTGGTTGGATATTTTGGTTATAAACACATTATACGTGCTTTTGACACAATTATATTCTGAAGTTAAGGGTTGTAAATAAGGTTGTAATTATGATTTTGTTTCAGCGATTGGGCTGTAGGCTGTATAAGATGTAAGCCGAATGGTGCATAGAAGAAGAAGATTCTGTTTATTTTGGGAGAATAATATAGTGAGTAAGAGTGTTGTGGGGATGGTGGGAGGTGGAGGGTGGTGGTGAAAGTAGCAGAGGGTTGGCGCTGAGGAGGGGGCGCCATGCCCGGTGGTCGCAGAGGGCTGGTCGCCCCGCAAAATACCTTCCTAGAGAACATCATTCGCAGATCTTCATCACAACGTGAGTATAACCCTCAATCATTAATTATTATTCATACTCTTATAATATGCACAATGCTTTCAATCAATACAAGCTTCATTACCGGAAACAAACCTACATTTACTTTGTTTATAGAATAAGTGTCTAAATCAAAACGTGTGCAGAAACAAGCCTATTAATATACTGTAATTTATACCAGCGGTTGCCAAAGTGGTGGTCCGCAGAAAAATGTGGAATACAAAATATTTTTAATTGAAACTAAAATCTTTTTTGTCTCCATTATGTAATGCCAGTACGATTATAAAAAAAATATACTAAAACGGGCCTAAGCATTTTTTTTGTATAAAAAAATAATTTATTATGACAGCTTGTTAAGTTCAATGTAAATGTTAAGTTCAATTTCAACAAGGTATTGTTTTTCGTCAACAAGGTATTGTTGACTTTGCTAAATGCGTAGTGAATTTTGGGTGAAATAACGCTGTACCGTACTTTGTTTACAGATTCAAATCAGGCGGTCAATCACCTTAATTTTTAAAATAATAATTAAAAATTGAAAAGTTTAACTAGGACCATTAATGAAAGTGTGGTTGTGTTACATTCAATGTACCATTCTTTACATTTAATTATTTGAGTATCAATAAAAGACATGTTGATACTTACTCATCATGTTATGTTGTGTTTTAAGATGCATTAAAATATTATTCAATTCATAACAATATGTGACAAGTAATAAAAACTTCTGTCGAATACTGTACACATTTTTTTTAATAAATATATTTAACACAATATTTCGGCCATAATTTTTTCCCCAAAAATATAACAAATTTTAGAATATGGCAATCAATAAATAAAAAATTTTTTTTTTAGAAAAAAAACATGGATAAATACTTAAATTGCAAATAAAATGCACTTAATACTTATTTGAACAAAAAAAAATACATTCTTAAAAAAATATTTCAATAATTTTAAATTTAAAAAAAACCAAATGCACACTTTATTTGATTCAATACTTTTAAAATAAATTGTTAACTAATTATTTTTCTTTTCATCTGTGATTATTCATTTTTAATTTTAAATTCAATTGCATTTATCGAAGTATTTATTTTTATTCATTGTTATAATTACAAAATATAAAGTCAGTTACCTCGAAATAAAAAAATCTGGGCATAAATTATCAAAGTAGGATGTATAAGCAGTCACATAAATTTTTCTGGGTTGGTTGGTTGGTTGTTAAAATAACACATCAGGTATTATATGAATATTTAAACGCAGAGTAAATTATTATTGTAAAAAAAGAAAAAAAAGTGTAACAAATATTTAAAATATGTAGTGGGTGGTTTTATAATTGCAATAATTTATTAAAAATAATGTTTGGTTAATTATACGTATTTTGGATTTTATTACTTTCCATACCAAAAGCAGCGTGTGGGATAAATACCAGTCACATCTATTGGATTTAATGGACCATTAGGAACATTATATCTTTTGCTGGTTTGCTCAGGATATTCTCTGTGACAACTGTAATAAATATTTTGAAATACACCCTATTGGCTACTTGTTAATAATTAACTTACTCGTGATATTTGATGGATAAATCAAAACGACAAATCAACACTCATTCTATCAAAGTTAAACACATCACTGTAGCAATGCCCAAGATTAGATGAATACAATGAAAATAAAATATCTGTCTTCTTTATAACTCATAAATATTATACATGTGTATTCTTACTCGAATCTGCGGAATTGTAATGAATTGTTACATCAGCATTCGAGCTTGAAACGTAAATGAAGAGAAAGAAAAATAATAACTTCATGTTTCTAGCAAAGAAGGAAATCTGATTGGAAATTTACACAATCACACATTTTGTTGCCAACTTTCAGCGGTATAAAACTATTTTAATAAAATGTGATATTTTTAACCGATGATTCTAAAGACCTCAGAAAAATCAATGATTTTATTATTTAACAATGTTACTGATCACTTAAACCTCAGAGTTTAAGTGATTAGTGCCTTGTATTAAGTGACTATTTCATTAAATGGAATAGACAAAAAAAGAGAGAATGTCCCAGTGAACTGTAGGGCTTATTTACATCCATTTGTTATTCTATACAATTATTTATTTAATAGCATTTATAAACGCTTGTGAAGACTTTTTTACAGAAAAGACAAAAACAAACGATATAAAATAAAAATATTCTACAAATAAGAAAAGTAAAGAATAGTATTATTATAAATATATATAAAAAGAGTAATTATATACAATAAAGTGTAGGAGGTAATTTTTTTATATATTTCCATATAAATCGCTCCTACACAAACCCTGTAGGTGGCAGAATTGGTGGAAAAGAAATCAGCTAGGTGCGGGAATTAGTTGCCAAGTCGTCTTATTTTCTACATTACACAAGTTTTAATCGAATTTTTTTTTCAAATCCTCAAAAAACACAATACATTTTTGGTTAAAATATGGGGGTATATTTTTTTATTTTATGCGTACCCCCTGAGTTCATTGAAACACGAAGAGTTTTATCAATAATTTAAAAAAATCTTGGGAACAAGGAGGATTAGAAGGAAAAAAATATGAATAAATACTCAATTTTATATTAAAAAAAAACTACCTTTATGGTATAAACTTTTAAGTATCAATATTGTATCTCTAATTCATACACATATATGTAAAGTCAATATAATAAATAATTAATTAAATTAGTACAATATTAGAAATACCTGACTGTTTTCCAATAAAAACATTTTCTGTAATATGAAATTTGATTAAAATCATTCCAGGCGTTTTATTTGCGTGTCGGCAATTATTAGTTGTCCGAGAATGACCTAATTTAATAAACGAATTCCGATTATTCGTAATGTAAACACGGCGTAAAATAGTCGTCATGATTTTATTTCAGTATAAATAATTAAATTATAATAAATAACATTAATTAGGATCCATACAAAGACCTTCGCATCACTGGTTGGGGACAACACTTGGGGTACGGTTTAGTCAAATCCCCCGGAATTATTTTTAGAGGGGGTTGAACCGATATTACACCGCACCTGAAAATACCATACAATATAATTATAGCTCACACAAAGTACTGATAGATATTCTTGACTTACGTGGCGTAACTGATTGTGTAATGTTTGTTGCAGACCATGTTTCCACAAATACCAGGTATGGGGTATGCGACCCCCATTTCTAAATCCCCCTTGTCGTATGACTTCGAATAGCACCTGTTTTCACGTTCTAAAAAAATTGCACACAAAATAATTTCACACCCTTGAAGTTATACAAACTATTCATACCGTTATCAACGGCATCGACTTCAAGAAATGCAGCTCCGTTAACAATATTCACACATATTAAAATGCATAACATCACAGTTATTGTTTGGGACTCCATGATGCGTTATTTGTATCACTTGTCTATTCGTACTGACTTGAAAGCGGAACGGTGATTGCTTAATATAAACAATGTCGACACTAATTACCAGAGACAATCTACAATTACAACTTATCACTACAGGGTGAATACAAAGAAGACGGCCTCGATTGATATTCAATAAAACAAATATTTCGCCTACTCCAGCGTATAATATCGTTAGTGCAAAAAAAAATCTTTGTGCTCTTAAGTCTTTATGTGAGAACTGAGCCACGTATTCAATCTGGTAACACTGCCTGTCACATGACACTCGGTTTAATTATTATTTATAACATATAACAATTTACGATTGAATACCTTCTATTGACAGAGACATGAAATGTGTTAAAGATAATGGATGAATGTACATTGGTTGCGGGTCAAATAGGACTATTTTACTATTCCGAAAAAGTCCAACTTAATAGGTTAAATAATGATTGAAAAGCAACATTTTTTGACGTTTCAAACATGCAATATGTGTCTCATTTACATAAAGACTTAAGAGCACACAGATGTTTTTTGCACTTACGATATTATACGCTGGAGCAGGCGATTTATCGTGCGATTGCTAGGAAGTGTCGATTACAAAGACAGGAAGACGATGTCAAGTCACATTCAATCATTTTGTTTTTTACATATTTTACTAGATTTTTATTAGAAGTAAAACTCTCCCTTCGTTCCAATACATTTCTTTATGGGCCGTATTCAATATAATATTGTAATGAGAATGTGGGCATGTGTTGCATATGCGGGGGCACCAATACTACCAAGCTCTAGTCTATTTGTACACACACCATCTAGCACGACTCACTAACACAATATTATTTAATAATGGAATCCTAAAAATAAATATGTAAACGGTCCATTTAAAATATAATCCATACTTTTTTGCCCATACAATAATATTTTTTCATATTTATTTTACTCATATTTATTTAACTCAAATATAAGATATTTCACTGTTATAAATTTGAAACGACTACATACAATTTGTTTTTAATTGAACTTCAAATATTTTAAAGGCTTTCATGAAATGCCAACATGATATCAAAAAATTAATTTATTCAATAATTCAATATTTAGTCATGTTGGATTATGGATACGTTTCACTTATTATATTTGTAGAAGAAGGCGATAAAATGACTTGATTGATCACACCGCAAATTATACATAACATAAATTGTCTTGCCTCTTCAGATATATCAATTTTGACATTTGCTCTACAATGTTTACAAGCAATTTTTTAAAATGATATTATCCACTTAAACTAGAATGCTGGTTATAAAAAATAGTTAATTGAAGATAAGTATAACTACCTACCCTAATATCAGTATTTTTGTAGCATATATTGTAGGGTAAAATAATAATAAACAATAATATTATTTTTGTTCAAAGCACAGCGATTTTCTGACTCTTCGTTAGTAAACTAATCATCAATTAAAATGCAAAAAACATATGTGGTTTGGTTTCTATAAACAATGATTTATCGCGACTGGCGTATCAATTTCTCAATGTTTCTCGTACTGTCGATACAGAAATGACGCTTTTTTAAAGAATACATTTGAAATTAATCGACTTTGTAATTTAGTCTCGCATTTGTTTTACGTAATATGGTGATTCAAAATATCCCAAAGATTCCGATTTTGTGAGTCACATTTATTTAAAATTCGATACTAATATCCAAATGTGTCAATTACGATATCTCATATTGAAATTTATCAATCGACTAAATAAAATCTACCTTTGTTTAGTGTTTTTTTTTTCAATGAGATGAGACAAACACCTCCATACTTCATATTTCTAAAATGAGATTGATTAATGAAGTGGATTCATATTTTCAAATCAGGTCATGATTGAATTGAATTTTTACTTAAAAACACTCGTAAATCGTTTGTATGTAATTGATAGTGCCACTATGATTTGTCAACGAATATTAATCTTTAAAAAGTAGGTATTCTGGCTTGAGTGTTACAATAGACAAAGTCTATTTACAAGTTACAAGTGTTTCTTATTAAATTTGTACAATCTCTGGAGATCAAAATCGCGATATATTGCAATGGCACCCCGCGGTGAAATTACAGCCTTAAGAAATATAGTTTTGGCACGCGAACTTATAATTAAAGCACCTCATCAAGGAAGTTTTGGAAATATGTACAACTATATTCATTTGTGCAATATATATGTATCTGTGGTTACATCAAGGATCCATTACTAATGTACCCTAATGACTTTGTTAATTGAATAACCACAAACATATACATTACTTATCAAATGCATTATAAATGCCCTTTCATTGAAACAACAATAAATGTTAGTATGTATTTACACAAAAGCCGCTACAAATATCTAGTCTTAAATAAATCACACCTGATAACCTATATATGTACTGATGGTAGGTATTTATATTTTTTTCTTGAAAAATTCATCACTCTTAAATAAAGCAATACGATGAAATTAAAAACTTGCTAGTAGAAAATTATTGGAAAAAACGCTTGAACGTTAATTTTTCATTTTACACATAAAACGGAGTAAAATTTAAAAAAAGAATGACAGAGCTTACAAACACCTCTTTATTAATAGTTTTTATATATCAATAGTTCTTATGCTATTATTTAAAAATACATAATCCTAATACCTTATTTTTTATATCTCACTTAGCAATGATTTGTTCCTAAAAATATAGAAATTAACATTCTCATATTTCAAGGTAATTATGTATATTCATAATAAAATGTATAGTTTGTTTGCAATATTAAAACCTATGTAAATTTTATGTATAATTTCGTCGAAAGAAGAAAAATGTGTAACTCCATTTTTAAACAAAAAATCTCTGCAATTTCGTTGCTTGGATTTACAAAATTAGCATTTTAAATTCTCTGTAACATTTCGGAGTATCTATTATAGTATCCGTATTTTGATTATATGGGATATTTAATTTATTTATCAAGTAAATGACACGTTTATCAAAATAAACGATTTAGTCATCAAATAGCCTTTTTCTTTGTCATATATATTGTTGGTATGGGGTATCTAGTTCTCATGAATGATTTGTAAATAAATATTTTATTAGAATAACACAAATATTCGAGTTTCGTAGTACAAATGTGTTCTCTGTACTTGAATGTTGTATGAATATGAATGGAAATTGGTCGAAGTGCAAACAGAAACGGGTTTAAAAATGGCCACCCGCTTTGTTTCTAGGCCTGACCCAATTCCACAAATGACAAATAGAAGATGTCGTCGTCGACATGCAAGCATTATTGCCACCAGCCTTAGGAGGAAGGCTTTAAGTGAGCAGTATTAGGGTGGCTCTGCTCAAGTGGAGGGTGAGTTGTCTAGAAAGGGGGTGGACTAGTCTGAAAAATAAGATTCATGTACCGACACTGAAAACAATGACGACCTATTGTCCCGGATTTTCAGAACTCTCTTTGTACATGAAAAATTATCACAATAAACAAATATTTAATATTTACCTTTCTATTAATATATTCGTCAACCACTACACTAAAAAATGTGGAAACTATGCTTCAACATTTATGCATGCCGATTTGGTGTTTTATTATTCGGGGAATCGATAAAATTATTCTACTAAAAATTCATGCTATTTTGCATAATCAATAAACAAACCACAATAATTTTTCTAAAAATTTCTCATTAAACAAGAATTTTTGACTAGTATAAATGACGCCCAATTATTTGATATGAAAATTTTATACTATAAAATCATTGAGTAATGTGGTGTAAAAACTAATTAGCATATTTTCTTACAAAGCGCAAGCTAATAACCAAATAAACGGCATAGATATAAACATAAGATATCGCATGAGTGGCTAAATGCGTTTAGTTCAAGTGGATCAAGTGGTCAAAAACATGAGTTAGCTGGCAAACATTATAATGTAAACATCTCTCTTCATATCTTCAGTTATATTTCACAGTAAAATGGGTAAATGCATTGTTACTACATGTCATATGGACTCAAACATACACTCAAATACATCTAGGCTCAGTTTTTACAGTTGAGTACTCCTTTAAGATATTTAAAATATGATTGCCTTTATCGAATAGGAGAGAAGAGTGCAACAATACACGGGCTACACCTAATTGACACGACTTATGGTTATATCTATGATAAAAGGTAATTTGTAAATTTAAGACTCATCAATCATTATTTAACAAACAGCTTTTTTGCAGCAACTTTGTTTTTTGCATCTGAAATACATATAATTTAATATTTAATATACAATAAATATTGTATAGGCAGTGGGTAATTATCAAAGAGCTTTCCACTCAAATAAATAATTGATAATATGGAGCGATCCACTGCACTATTCGCGTGTTATGTATGGTAATAAATGAAATATTAAAATGATTAAAAGTATTGGAGATGCATGTCGTAGTCCAGTGGCTCTCAAGTCTCAAGTTGAATGACTCCACTCTTCCGATTGCCTTTACTCTGATGAAGAGAAAGTGGTTTCAGGAGTACTTTCAGCCACGACCGTTGCCCACTTGAAGACCCATGGAGGCTTTTACAACAAAAATAACACTTTGACAAATTTTTATCGGAAACATTTATCTACACTTCATAATTCAAGCACGCTCTTGATTAATCTTGAAAAAATAACACCCATTAAAAATATTATTTAAGTGATATTCATCATATTACAGGCCTGAAGAGCCACAGTACTCCAAATATATTATAAAATCACATCACAATTTAACAATGAATGCAAAAATATTCTTCTAAAACGATTCGAAGTGACATTCTGGCTTTTACTTTAGAAGTGTGTTACATAAAACTAGTCTTACGAAGTTTGCTGGTGTCTTCCAGACTATTTTACGAGCCGCCACTGACCAACATTCCTGTTTATGGTATATCAATATTCAATGGCATGACAAGAAGTTTTCACAGCTTAAAATTTCATTTGATCTTACCCATTCTACCAATAATATTAATATTTATATCTCACCATGTTAATTTATTAAAAATATTATTAATTCCAATGAAATTAGCATTATTTCCAACTACAGGTACCTACTAATTATACTAAATTAAATATTTATGTATGTGAATATTTATTTTAAAATGACCTCATAAACACTCATTCATCTTAATAATAAAGTGTTATACATAAAACAATGGAATTAAATTAAAAGTTCTCACATTGAATCAAGGAGATTGTCTAGTTCTAAATATAATAATTTTAAATTCAAGCACGATAGTCGCTCAAAAACTAATAAAAATGGTAATTGATGGTCAAACTGATATAATCACAAGCTACAAATTATCAGATCGCCATTAATTACGAACGAAGCTAGAGATTTTTTTTCAATTTTGGTGTGATGCCGATGTTAAAAATTACGTAATTGTAAGATATTGTGAAGGTCACGAATAATTATGTGGATGAACTTTAATCTCGTTTGTGGAACAACAATGCTCGAATAATTTAATAATATTGATTATAGGTAATTGAATTGAATTCTCCAGTCTGTTAATAATATTGTAAGGCTAACATAAGAATCTTATTAAGAGACCCTTGTATGCACAGCATGACCTGTTCAATGCAACTGAGTGCCTTTTTGATGTAAGCCTTCAAGTAGCCACCCTCAATAATAGGGGTTGAATAATACTACTATGGCGCCAGGACTCCCACTGAGAGACGATCCAATTTATACGATAGAACTACTTAATTATCAAGCTTAAACCCTCACCAAGTATTCAAATAAAATTGTATTTAATGTATTCATTAAATACACTTAAAACTACACTTTCAGATTCTTTGAGGGAAGTGAAAGAGTTATTAATTTAATCGCAACTAACCGGGCCAACCCCGAAAGGCACAATAATACAATACTAGTTCATTAGTATTGAGAAAACAGTTCGTCTTTAAGTAAGTTCTCCCTGTTATTATCTCCGTCTTAATTAAGTATAATAAAATAAATTTAAAAAAAAATTGAGTATGAGAGAACAGTCATAAAGAGCGGGAAGTATTTACCTATTTTTACTACCAATTATTTTCACAATTCAAAATATCTAATAACATAATTATTTAAAGAAATTATTTTGTAATTTCCACTGTATGTTTTATTACAGTCTAAGCTTTATATAGAATCATTTAGTCTCTGAAGATGACTACATGTTGATAGTCGAAAGGGCTTAGACTGTAATAACAAATATAGTGGATATTACAAATGTATTTCTTTAAATACCTAAAATATTGTTTATATGTAGTGTTAGAAACCTGTTTTTTAATTCACACTATGTAATATTATAAAATCTAAGCCGAATATATCTAAATCACATTGTTTTCAGAACAGTTTAATAACAAGTGGTATTTGCATGTTTCAATTTAATTTATTTTTACCGCAGCCATTCGTTATTTATTGAAAAAAAAATGAATATGGTGTTCGTGTTAAACTAAAATGTTACGAAAATGTTTTTTAATGTGAATAAAATATTTATTTGTAATGTATTGTTGCACACCGTATTTTCAGTAGCGGGTACACTTTTGTATTCATGGCAACACTGCACTGCTACTACTTTATTCAGGTATCATTTCTGTAAACCTGTGCAACCGACTAATTGCACAATATCACAACAATTATTATGCCCAATGAACGACACATCCTGCTGAATCTTATTACTTTTATATTATTGTAAACTGTGAAAATCTGTAGCAGCTGGCGTCGAATCGACGATCCTTCATTGAAGGAATTAATTAATTTAGCTACCAGTGCACCTTTTACTGGAAAATGTTCCCGTGGAGCAAATTGCTCACAGATATAATTTACGGGAAATAGAATTGTCATAATCGGATTTAAAAAATACGATACCTCTCAGGAGAAAATTCAATAAAGCATTCTGATTTAATTAAAGACCAGCAGTAAAGCTGTGAAATATCCCTGAACAAAAAGAACTACCTACTCCAGACCTTCTTGACGACTTCTCGTCTCTCTCTCTCTCTCTCCCTGATGAATAAGGGCTTCTTTGTATGAAAATATTCTTATTTCGAAACAGTACAGTGAAAGGAAAGTACCGTGACCCAGTTGTGTTACTCCCGGAATTAATCCCGGTAGGTATTTAGACTTAGATATCTAAACTTTGCCAAAATTCATAACTGTTCTGCTAATGCTTGCAATCATTAACGTCTTCTTCAATATAAATTATTATATACATGAAGAAACTTCTGGGTTATATAATATTTAATATACGAAATAACTAGTGGAGAAATTTATATAATAGCACATATTATTTCTAACATCACTTTATTCAATTACATTCAAAATTTAATAATTCTCGCATATTCCTATCAAACCATCATCAGAGGTCTTGGATCATCAAATTAAAGATTAAAGATCATCAAAATAAATATGTAGTCATAATCAAATTGTAATAAAAGTAAAATATTGTATATTAATAATGAAGGTGCATTATTTAATATGAGACGTTTAGAATTAAAAGCTCGCAAATCCAGATGCAATTTGAAATATGCGTTTATCCGAAACCACTGATATATTAACAGGCCATACAACTGGATATATACATATAAAAATGGCAGACCAAGTAGACGAGTCTGAGTGAGACAATACCAGAATCCTCGATAAAGTAAGCATCGCTCTTCGTTACTGTTTGTTTAAACAGTGTTAATCACCTTATTTTCAGTGTTTCCCCAGTCAAATTCATCTGCTTGGTCCGCCATCGTGATATTTATACATCCAGTTTTATGGCCTGTTAATATACCGGCGATGTTGGTTTATCACAAATCTTTTTTATAATAATAAAAGACTGTAGAAAAATACTACCTCATTTGCAACGTCTTTATAATATAATTTTAAATAATTATAGCAAACTTTATAAGCAAATTATAGCAATATGTTTGATTCAAAATATTCAATCAATTAATATAAATATTACAATAATATACATATTACAATGTGAATATTTGAAATGGATAAGTAGATTGAAGTCAATTTGTACATTTTTTTGTATTAATAACGCATTGAAGTCTCTGTGTGGTTTGAAAATCTATTTTTGATTTCTTGATTCTGATTCATTAGTTATCAACCAAAACCACTTAATATGAGAGATCTTTGCGTGAGTTATTTTAAGCTCTCATTCTTTTTTAAAAGCTCGTATTTCTAATGCTATTTAAACTTTATTCGGCTAAATCATATTAATTCGAGACTGAAGTATCATATTTCCAATTATATCTAAGCCCCTTATCCCAAACTACATATGATCGTATCGTATTCAAGATTTGCATAGCCATTAGACGATTTCAAATATCCAAAGCTGTCACTGGCCGATATATGTATATTGTAAGCTTCCTGAAAAATGAGGTCAGATTGACACAGCACGAAATCACAATGAATGAATAGCCATTAATTCCTTTACAGGTGCCGCCATATTTCCGGTGGCCAGACAAAGAAACCGCAACAAACACGCAATTTTCTATTTTGGATGATCAATAACCGCCTTGGACTTTTCAGTTTCCTTTGTGTTAAACAACAAACAAAATTTGATCAATATTCCCAAAACACTAAACCCACTCAACACGTTTTAATTTTTTTTGCAAATATACATTTATATTGGAGCTCAAATACAATTAAATGTTGTTTGTAGAGGCCTGTTTATTTAATATATATATATATAATATTATTATGTAGACTAACTTTGTTAAACAACAAACTTTCAATATAAAACGTAAAACTAATATTGGCATTACTGCGGAAATAACGGGTAAAAGTATCGTATATTATTTATATTTATCAAGACACATGGTGGTCGGGATATGAACCAGTGATTTGTCTAGTGACATATTTTTATACGAACGGGAGAAATGTCTATCATAAATTATAATAAAATGGATCGATTATATACAGGATGGACTTGAAATAGCTGAGAATTTTTTAGGGGGTGGTAGAGTATCGCAATTATAAGCGAAAAAAATATTAAATATTAAAAAAAAACATCATCAAATGTTTCTGTGAAGTACTCAGTAGTTACTATCACGTGTATATTGTGTCTTTTATACGTAATTAAGATTATATATATATATATATATATATATATATATATATATATATATATATATATATATGCTATATATATATATATATATATATATACCTACTATATATATATATATATATATATATATATATATATTATTTAGTCTACATAATATATATATATATATATATATATAATCTTAATTACGTATAAAAGACACAATATACACGTGATAGTAACCACTGAGTACTTCACAGAAACATTTGATTCTATGATTCAATAGGCTTTATATCGTGGAAATAAAATTGATTTTTCCAATTTATAAAAAAATGTTTTTTTTTTATAAAATTACTAAAATTAAAATCGATTAAAGTCAATTATATTTCACTCAGTAGTCAGTCATTTAAGCAATATCACCACCGACCAAATAGGTAATAATTAAAATGACTATGGTCATAGCCGCTACTAATGGCACTTAATTTATTTTTAATAATAATATCAATATGCTTAAATCTAGCGTCACGGTATTGTGAGATTAATAATCAATCATATTTATGATATAATAGAATAAAAGTAAAGTTAGTTCAATCACGAAATTCATACTGGCACTAAAAATGTGTGTGTGTATATGCAGTAAAAAGAACATTCTTAAAAGTCTCCCCTTATAGCAAAATGTCACGAAAATCCGTGACAAAGCTGTCTCGTAACAAAAGAAAAACAACAAATGTGAAATTCGAAATGAAAAATCACGACTTTCTGAGAAAACTCATTTACGAACACAACTGAATTATTATAGAACACATGCGTTCACATTGTAAGTGATCGATATTAATGAAATATCATAGATAAACAGACGACTTCTCAAAGATTCACCATAATTATGAATGATATTTTTCCTGTGAGTGCCTGGGATTAAAATAAGCTTAGTAACCTTGCCATTAGGCGACTTTGATTGACATATAATAAGCCTTATTGGTATTAGTTTTAGAGGATAAGTCGACCAAAGAAATATGTCAATATTCAAGATATCAATATTGATGATATTTACTTAATTTCTATACTCCAAATTTTATATTTTGGAAAATAAACTCCAAATATAGACACTGGTTATCAGGGTAATGTAATAAATATTACGAATATCTCCTCGATTTATATATAAATAAAATTCCACAACTTCAGTTTCTCACTATCACCATTTTCACCTTGGTTCCAAAATAATAATCATTTTATATGGACCCGCTAAACTTATTTTACTCGAGGTCCCGCATTCCCTTAAGCTTGAGATTCCTAGGCGTGCGTCACCGTAAACGTACACCGTAAAGACAGTAATAGAGTTGTTTTTCTGTACTTTTGATAGGTTTTTTGTTAATTAGTGCCTCGCCCGAGGCTCAGACGAGGCATTAACTAACACAAAACCGATCATAAGTGTAGCTAAGTAACTCTACTATTATTTACGGTGACGTATGCCTGGGAATCCATAACTTTAGTGCAGGCCCTACATTATATGTTGAATATTAAATTCCGATTTCATCATCGATGTATATACATCATAAATACTGAAAAAAACCGTTTTATTTTATTAAAAATACAATATATTAAAAATCACAACCATTCAATCGAAGTTAGGTTATTGAATTAACAGAGTATGTTTTGATTTATACTACGTGATCATATTTGAGAATGGGTTCCGGAAAATCAATTTTTCGGGCACAGGAAATTGGCAAATGGATTCGAGGCGTGGTTTTAAGAAATTACCCACTATAATAATATAAAGGTGGTTGTACTAAGTGAAAATTACCTATCATCCAGTTTTGATACTGATTGCATTAACAACACGCCCATGATTTCCTATAAATAGGCACGACACGTCCGAAATGTCGATATAAAGGTTACCTATTTATCAACTTAAGCACTGATAAAATATTTATTAATTATAACGAATTATTAGGATAATGACCCAATCATCTCATGTAAATTAACATCAATTTAATGGCATCCATTCCATATGCTATTGTAATTTTATGCACTAATAACAATGCATTGGCCTTTGACAATCAGAACTGCTTATTATGCAATATTATTATAATATTATAAATCATGTATGTGATATTTTAATCCTTACTTATGATTATACAGATTATGAGATTTTTATTTTTCTATAGTAAAAATACAAAGTGTTAAGTGACTTTAGCATAAAAGTTATTCATAAACAGAAACGAGGTCTAATACATTTAAATAAAAATCAAATATATTGATTAAATTCACAAAATTGCACAAGGTGCTTCGATTTATTTTGATTAGAATAAGGGGTAGGTATTGTAAAAAAAGTTTAATTATTCCGCCATTTATTTATTTCACATTTCAAATAACGCATTAGTGGGAGATATTTTATCGTTAATAATAATATTAAACTGCTTTAAACAAAATGGCGTCGTTTAAAGGACTTTTTTATTTAAATATACAGGGTGGACTGGAAAACTTATTACAGATATTAATTTTGTAAATATATATATATATATATATATATATATATATATATATATATATATATATATATATATATATATATATATGTATAATATATTAATTACGTATTTAAGAGACACAATATATACGCAACAGTCCCTACTGAGTACTTCACAGAAACAGTTGATTCCAAGATGGGGGCCTAAGCTCGATTCCAAAAGTACTATTAAAAGTAATATTTTTATATATATTATTTCATTTATTATTGCGATACACTACAACCCTCTGAAATATTCTCATTCAATTCAAGTCCACCCTGTATATTATTATTGTTTTGGGATATGATAACTATGATTTATTGTATCGAGAATTTCTTTTTCGGATGCGTATTTATTATTTTGATATGACGGATACTTTTAAAATTCAACCTTGACTGGGGATTTCGTCACGCTCATATGAAAGATTATAGAATGAAACGGTTATAAATAAAACGGCTTAAAAGATAAAAGACGTAGTTTAGTCTGTGCGTTATAAAAATTCACGGTCGGACGTAATGAAACGTACACGTAATAGCAGTGATTACAGCTTGGCTTTCACCATTGCCCCATGACATTGTGGTTACAGTATACGACATTGCACTAACTTTATGACTGACACCGACCTCATTTTAAACCTTAAAAATAGAGCCTTAAGGTTTATTGTTCGGCCTACTTGCTAAACACCACCTTGACTTTTTGCGGCCTCCGAAATCGATTAGATAACGACCGTTGCTTCACAACACTTTCACCATTGAAAATACTATCCACTGAACACAACCCCTAAATGTCTAAAAAAACCATCAATCTTCTATACTCCCACAGAACAAAAAGGGATGGTGCATTTAATAATTCATGCAATTTTTAAAGAAAAAGACTTCAAAAGACCCGATTGTTTCAACGTGTTATTTGTTTTGACAAAGTTATTTGAATATACCAGCGTAATAGCTCAGGGAATAATAATCGTGGCTACAAATACTGTGTGTTGATTTGATCGGTTATTACGACTGGGAGATTGGGAATAATATTAATAAAATCCCGATCGATCGGTTTGATACAGTTTTACTCTGATTTCCTGTATTGTAAGTAATACTGAGGCGATTATTAAGTCGAACAGAGCCGCTCTATCGGTTACCTGTGTAAATATTAATAGTTAAAATCACCGACAGACAATTAACACGTTGTTGTGTATAAAAAACCCCCTCAAAAAAGACCCTCTCTAAAAAAATAAGGCTCCTCGGTGCGTAAATATATATAAATAAATATGGAAATTATCAACCAATGGACTCGCTTTTTCGACAATTATCGCGAAATTTATATTGTGTTTATTTTTAATTGCTATTATTTTTTTAAGTACATTTATATCACCTTTTATAAATACAAAAAACACAAGGTCGCCAATAGGGTGGTTCTTATTGATCGTATTAAGATTGATTATAACTTTTTAATGGCTATTTTAAGTTAAGTTTACCTAGAAAGAATGTCACAGTGTTGTGTTTTTTACATATAAATTACCTATTGGTATATTGTACAGATATAAATACAAATAAACCCGATTTACACATATGACAATTTAATTTAGTAGTAATATTTCGTTTATTATGCAGACGAGCAAGGTTATATTATGTATCGATTAAATTTCGTAGTGCAAAGGCCTAATTTTTACAACATGCTAATTACGAAGTTTCCTCCGGGCGTTTGATTAAATTGAGACAATTACGATTGTAAAGTTTTGCTGTGGATTGTAGTGCAAGTGCAGCAAAAGTGGGGTGTACGTGGTATTGTTTGAAGCAAGGTTGCACGGAAGGCTTTGATTCCGGTGTTGCCACCCTCCCGACAGACTTTAGTCCCCACCGCCATTGTTGCCATATTATACACCGTACACATATATACATATCCCACCATTGTTAACTAAACTTTGGCGAAAATTCCTCAGCACGCAAATCGAACCGAGTCTGTGCGTAAACATTTACCCAACAATAGGAACACGAATAACTTCGAGTTGTTTAATTGTACAGCCCAATACGTAACCTTTGATAGCTGGAATCGTCGTTATTTATAACAAATAAGAGTTTTCACATCACAATGGATTAACTCAAAACTAGTTAGTAACTCTCTCCGCCAGTCTAGTCATCAATCACTTCTTTGTATGAACATTTTTGCCACATCTTCACTCCATTATCAGCGCGACAGTTCTCTATAAACTTAATCCATATAGTGTAGATTTTTTGAAAATAATCCGGGAACAATTAATTTTAAAAATTCCTGTTTTTTACAAATAATTTACAAATTTGTCATTTTTTTATATTTGACAGATAGAGAACTGAAGACCTCGGACATAAAAGGTAATAACGCCAATTATTTATTATCTTATTAAATTGAAATCAAAATCCCTTTATGTTTTAGTAAAGGCCCCCTACATTTTTGTGTTTCTTAAAATCGGTAGTTGTTTAAATATCCTCAAATAAATTAAACAAACAGCTAACAATAGTGGCTTAACACGTTACTTGTTCTATTTTCAGTAATTCGATTCAAGAACGCGTTTCAAATGGTCTTAATTTAGAAAACCGGTTTGCACATTAATTAAAACAGCATACGTTCTGAAAATTAACAACTCCCGGGCATTATATAATTAATAAACTAGTATTTAAAATTATATTTATTGAATAGTTAAATATTATGTAATATTATGTACATATTTTAAATGTTTATCTGTGTGGTCTTTTACAAGAATCTATGAAATTTTCTTATATTTACCGTAGAATTAGAAAACAAGTGGTTTGTAATTTAGCTTTGTCCTATTAGAAGTAGCTTAAAGTAGAATAGGACTTATTTTTGTATTTTTATACTAGAATACATTTATTTATTTAGATTGTTACCATTATGGTTAAGCATTTTCATAAATTATATTTTTTTAAATTATCCATCCAATGGTAATTAGTTTTTTTTTTAATTAGAATACAATAATGTCAAATGTACAAAAGTAGGTAAGTAAATTATAGGTATCGTAAGATTTCGTCATCTACGTCTATGAATTAAAATATTTATAATATGCGTAATCTGCCTCATCGGAAAGTGCGTTTTGAAAATAGTAAGTCAAAATTTAAGCTTCCAAATAGCCGAGATAATTTTTCATCCTTGATAGCTCCAATTTGTTTTCGATTGTGGTTTCGCTTTTTAGTCAAGCCGATATCCGAAAGTGTAGTGAGAAGGTGAAAAATACGTGATAAAAGAGTCGACTTCCGAGGTGAAGGTGTCACAGATAAAAGGCTGTAATACTTCCGACTCCAACCATAAAACACTCCTTTGTCTTTGAAAGGGAACCAACTGGAAGTGCTAGTATAATTAAGTCTCCATTGCAAACCACCAAGCAAGCCAAATGACAAAAAGCCACCCACCCCTATCATCCCCACAAAAGCCAGTCACTCAATTTCCATTCCGAGACTTTCTACGACTGCACGATATTAATATTATGCATGAGCACTTACCGAATTAAACGTAGACCAAATGCGGGATTGAAAACTGCGACTGAAAAATAAAACAAAAATTAATTCATATTTTTAATAAGATATAAATAGAAGCGCATGCTTAAAATTGTACGCTGCTACGACAAGCGTAGACGTAGCGTAGCGTTTGTATCTACAGTAATATTGATAAGTTCATGAACTTAATAAAAAAAAAATTATATACTTAGAAAACAAATTTCTAAAAAAATTGTGGAAAATTAACCTTTTTATTAATATTTTATATTATTAAAAAACTTTGTTTTAAATTTGTATATTCGACCTCTTAATTCTAATAACAAAATCACTATTTCCATTGGTTAAAAGTGCATCGTGACTTGGAAAAGGTTAAGAACCACTATCCTAATTAATATTTCATACAATCTACATTAATAAATCATAACCATCCATATAATAACACAAAAATCATGTCAAAAGTTTTTCATAGAAAACTAAAATAATAAAAATACATACTTTTTTTATTTACGCCCTTTTTTGAGAGGGGTTTTTTATACACAACAACGTGTTAATTGTTTTTCGGTGATCTTAACTATTACTAGTTACACATGTCACCGACTTAATAATCATTATTTAGGTACCTTAAAATACAGGAAATTGGATCAAGACGATCGATCGGGATTTGAACCCATGATAATATTTGTAGCCACGCGTCTTATCCCCTGAGCTTATTACATAGTAATAAGAGTAAAATTTTATATCTTTAAATATGATGTCTATTTTAATTTTTGAAAATACCAACGCGTATCATGAAGTAATTATAATTAAATATCCTTATACGGCTTTATAAATGTATTGTGGCTACTCGAAGGACTCGAGACTAGATTACTTGGTGGTGAATTTTGAGGTTTCCTGAATATTTGGCATTTTGTACGAGGGTGAAGTTTACGGTTAACGGGTTGTGGTGGTCTAGGAATGGCTTTACAAATTTGGCACCCCTTTGATGTAGATTAGCCAACCTAATGAAGGTCCACACAGGATAATAATTTTGGTCATTTTGATAAAAGCATTACATCCCGCAGCAGGTCATAAAGAAATAAAATGATTTATATAATAGTATGAATAAAAATATTTTTAATTTAAAACTGCAGTTTTTAAATAGAAACCACAGAAATAACCTGGTTATAAAATATAAATTTTCATTTTAATTGACGACCCCGTCAGTGGAGACTATGAAGTTATGAATAAGGAATGAAATTATGAAGTTCACGGTAGTAAACTACCAGGAAACAGGCCAAATCAATCCAAATCTGAAAAGTTATTTAATTAACATTCCCTTTTCGGGATCTACTACATACAAAGCATGTTTTAATCAACTTGATTGTTGTGGGGTTCAATAAGCTTACCCAGTATTGTGAGTTAAAATCATCCCGTTTCAAATTAAGCTTTTTACACAAATGTAAACTAGCTTAGTATAGTAAAAAAATCATTGATTCAAAAAAGGTGATAGTAAAATTATCTAATTGAAAATATAATTTTGACGTCTTCCTCTTTGACACATTTTAGTGAGAATTTTAATAATATTGTAATGGTGAAATAAGTATTGTTTTTTTTACTGGATTTCTGGATTGCAGAAGTACTTTACTAATAACTACAGCCAATCTTCTCTGACTAAGAAACGATATAATAAAATTAAACACACGCTTCTCTTTCATTTTATTAACCGATCTGAGTGAAAATTGGTCGATCTTCCTTTAATAACTACAGTCTAACCAAATACATTCTCTTCAATGGCTGCAATTTGTATGGATTGTAATGTCCATTGTTCCTCAATGTATGGTGTATTGGTTTATTTGAATAATCAATGAATACTTGAACTGCAGTCTATAGTGCGTGACCCCATTTACTTTATATTTGAATTTATCTGTAAATAATATTATCGATATTCTATATTGATGATGCTATTTTTTTTTTAATTCATCCCATACAATTTGCTGTATCAAAATCTGCCTACTTGTAATTTTACGACAACCATTAAGGGTTGTTTTGTATTATACAATGTTGGCAAAGCGTCAACAATGACGTATTCGAGGTTATAACCAATCGATATATAGAAAAAATAATTTACTTACTTGGAAAATCATTCATTTATGTATTAAAAAATAACCCCTATTCAATATGAAGGACATACTCATTCATTAAAATTTACCCCAATACATATTATATTTGAAATCCCGCTCAGGTCAAAAAAAATTTCGGTTATTACGACTGTGAGATCGGGAATAATATTAATAAAATCACGATCGATCGTCTTGATCCAGGTTTACTCTGATTTCCTGGATTGCAAGGTAAATACTGAGGCAATTATTAAGGTTAGTTTAACTAGTAACAGTTCACCCACAGACAATTAACACGTTGTTGCGTCTAAAAACTCTTTTAAAAAAGCTGCTTGGGGCGTAAAATAAATAAATAAATAAAAATTTGTTTATAAATAATAAATACAATAAATTTACTGACTTTGTATAAATAATTGTCGGATTATGAATTTGCCCGAATATTTTGGTGGAAGAAAACTACTAAGCCGATAATTAATATTATTGGTGATATTTTAATTTTATAAATGATTTATAAAATCCTTGTTATTGGGAATTTAAATTACAAGATATACCGGAATAGACGGCAAATAGACAATTAGTAATTAAGTAGATATAATTGAAAAGATGAATTTGTATTAAATATTATTTTTCATTTTTACTATAAATACAACGGATGACCAAATATTATTTTCCTAGTAACTGTGCAAATATTTGCCAATACATGCATGAATTTGTCGCCCTCGTTTATTTTGTGGTTCAATTGAAATGGATACATGGAAAAAAATCTATGAGTTGGTTTCGCTTACATTTGTAATATAATCAAACCAAATTTCTGTTTTAAAAATCAGGGCATGCAATGTTGAATACATACTCCATTGTCTTCGTTAGCAATAAGTTAGAAACTACGGATATGTACATTCCTAAATCAATGTGAACATATTGGAACTGCAATATATTGACCATAAACCCTTTTGAAAAATAAGCTATTGGCATTTCGTAGCACGTATCGTCAGCAGAAATATGAATTATATGTATAATACTAGAGAACATTAACCACATCTGTTTACTTTCTATCGATTGTCTTGATTATATTGGTGTTTCTGTATGGCTTATTCCAATCAAATATTCACACAATTGGGGCCCTGAAAATAATGGCCAATATTTGCTTCGGATTCATTTAAAATAGCTTATTATTATTAATGGAAATAAATATGGCTGTCATTAGTAGGCGACCCAAAATGTAAAAAAAGTTAATTAATTCATATTTAAAAAATTTCAGTACCTACAAAATAAAATGCAATATTCTAACTCTTCTTAAAACACGCTCTAAAATATATTCACGGACTTTAAAATATTGATGATTGTTGGAAGTCAGTAGGATATTTAAGAGAGAAGGACATGATGTTGATTAATCTTTTTTTTTAATATTCACACAAAGATAACTCATGTAAAAATACAATGGCATATCTATATGTATTTATGCAACATGCTACAAAGGAACGGTGAATAAAACGAACATTAATTCGATTGGGATTTCTCTTGTGATTTATTGCTCGATAAAAAGATTACTGACTAAAATCGGATTTTATTGCTGAAAATATTCATTCCAGTCGATTTCGAATACTCGTTAATTTGTTTGTACCTGTGATATTTTCAGTGTATTTGTTGTGTTTACAATATATGTAGTTCAATAAAAGAATTGTTGTGTCTTATTTGAATTGAAAGGCGCCAATGTCTTGGCATTTTTCCAAAGTTCACCTCAGACATCTGTTTCTATGAATATATTGCAAAACTAAATTTAGTTTGAATTACGTCAAGCTTCCTGTAACCAATTAATGTAGGATCCATCGCGTAAATCCTGGATGATTAATAGTTGGTTTTACACAATAGGGGATACTTTGAAAAGTGCATCAGTGTTTCGATCAGGTTTTCGTATTGCAGGTGGTATAAGTTTTGATTGAAATTAATCATTCGAGTTTCCAGTAATCCGTCTTTGTAGTTAAGCCTCCGGTTATATCGTTTGTTGAGATTATGGGATATAACTAGGTACATTGTGTACGCAGTTAATTTGATTTGAACTCTCTAGTTTTAATGTTACTTTAACATGCTCCTTCATCAATCGTCTCAAATCATATTTAACTAATATCCTTTAGCTGAGCATGTAAAGCATTTTGCTGATAACAATGGGAAAACTCAGTGAAAAATTTACGATTGTAGGTACTTGGATGACAGTTAATTTGTGCAGGTTAAAAGTCAGCTAAAGCATCAGATATTAATTTAATTCCTTTAAAATATCATAAATGCATTGATTTAATATGTAATATATTTGTATAAACACAACTCTTTCGGGATTTTTTCCACAAAAATATTGGAAATTTAATTGTATTTAAACAGGCATATGAAATTTTAGTTAGATTAGACTCTACATTGTTGTTTCAATTTCAAAGTCAACCTAACTCAAACAATTCATATTTTTCGAAAGCACAATTTATTTAATTTTTATACAAAACAGCGTCTTAATTCATTGTCTGTCGGTGAACTTAACTAGAACTTGTTAACTATTAATAATCGTCTCAGTTTTACCTTACAATTCAGAAAATCAGAGTAAACCTGGAATAAGACGGTCGATCGGAATTTTACTAATATTATTCCCGATCTCTCAGTTGTATTAACCGTAAAATCAATTATTAACCATATATTCATTTTATTTATTATTGGTTGTATATTAAAATAATTGAATATTGTTCAATCAATATCCTAACACGCCAGATTCCAAAATCTATGTGCATTGTCCATAAAATCCGAGGTGGTTGATATAAAAATTTATATAGCGCAATAAAAATATGCTAAGGTTTCATATTTGATATCGTAAAAATAGAATGAATCTGCTGTCCTATTTTTTATTCAACCACAAAAACACCGCATGCATTGATATTCAAAGAATATTAAATTCTGTGCTATAATAACATAAATGTAATATTACTGTGGTATAAATTTGATAATCCTTGTTATTGGCCATTATGATAATGTTGAAAATTAATCTATTGACAATTTTCACAGCTTAATAATAGATATTGCATTCATCAATGTTGATCAAATTGACAGTTCCCCATAGCAGATTCAATAATGGAGGTACATTTTAATATATAAAATATTTATATAATTTACTGAACCATGAAACCCCAATAAAAACAAGATTTATAAAAATCACATATGATACTTTATGAAATACTAGAACAGTATTCCAAATGGAAAAAGAGATTTTATTTTAGATTATAACATAAAAATAATATTACTTCAGGTAGAGAAGGTCAACATTCCTATTCATATATTTGAAAAAAATCTGTATAACAATAAAAACCGTCATTGTTGTGGATTTTAGCACATTTTCCCTTAAATGACACGTCATATTTAAAAATTATCTCTTATTATATTAGACGTATTAAGGTTAAATTTTGATGATGATGACCGATCAATAAGCATTTTAAACTATTTTGAAAAAAAAATATAAGCTTTTTTAATACTAGCTACACAATTAAATTATTATAGTGTCATTTTAAGTCTGCGTCTTTCAGCTTGAATTAACTTTTTGTCTCTCCTATAAAATTTGACAAAATGAATATCTTATTCGTAATTACTATTTATTGCCAAATCTTCTTATTGATACATATAACTTATTTAATAATGTAAGGTTTATCAATTTCCCTATATTAATTTTTCCCGATATATTAGGAGCAAAAAAATTCATTCACTGTAGAGCAATACATGTATATATATTTTACTTGTGAAAAATAAGTCCCTTTGAGTACACATACATATAGCAGGCTTAATGTCCATACAAAAAGCCATATTTTATATTCGTGTGCTTTTGTCCCCGACACGTGGTAACCTAAATATTTAACGAGCTACTGTAATGAGACTTTGCGTGATTTTTTTTCACAGGCCTTCGCTTTGGTTAATTTTTCAACGCTTTGTTTCACCTTGTTGAACATGTGTGGAGCGAATAAAGCAAAATAACATTTACACACTCAAAATTTGCACGTAGGACTTAATAAATGAACTATGACGTCTTTTGAAAACTTCCAATTTTATATTTATTCGTTGGTAGTCTATTAAATATGGGATATGATGTATTTTTTTAATCTAAAATTGAGGTATCTCCTTGAATTTATATCCCCACACGTGAAACTTTTGATAGTGGGTGGGTAGGTGGAAATTTATCACGTTGTATCCTATAATATTTTTCCGACAGCTATGTAATTTAATTTATATATTTTAAGTACATTTAGTGAGTGGCGACCTGAAAATGTCAGTGTCCATTTGCAGAGTATTATCTCAAAGAGAAGTCCTTCATGCTTGGTTGATCTTATGACGTGAACTTCTCTTCCCAGGATAATAAGTTTCTGTGCTTTGATCAAACTGCTACTGCTTCTAATTATACAAGGATATTTTTATACGATTCTTCGTAAACGTGTAGTATAAATATCCGAAATAGGTCACCGATTTCCTTCCCAGCCGATATTCTTTACTTAACCTGAACAAACAAACGATGAACGCTCTGCATATAATCATAAAAAAGTGACACAAATTTTCGTAAATAAGAATATTGTGTCTTTAAATGAAATGTGCAATTAATACGTCTTGTTTGGTCAAAAAATATTTAAATGGTTTGTCAAAGTGGATAATAAACGTAGACATTGCACCTGGTGAAACTTGCACCGCGTAGAAGCTCCTTTAGTGTCACCTGCACTTTATAGTTACCCTGCTTTCCCTCTGTATTCACTATTGATTTATTTTTAATACTCCCCTGTTGATCGTTTTATACCCTGAAATAGTAACCTCACCTAAAGTGCTACAATATTACTATATCTTAATTTATTTTTCACGACACATAAGATAATAATCTTAATACATACTAAATTGCCGCAAAAGTCAAATACAAAATTGAAATTATTTCAATATAGGTATATTAAAAATAAAGAAATTAGATCATTTTCTTACAAAAGTTATAGTAACGATAAGACTTTATGCATTTCGTGACGCTCGTTTTCTTTAGATCGTTTTCAACCATATGTGAATTTATGATGCATTTCAACCCTAGCGGTCTGAAAATAAATATCATAAAGGTTAAACCCCCCTAACACACCGTATGACTTTAAAACGAATTGAATGAATTTTTAAATAAATAAAAACTATACAGTAAATAAATTGAATGTAAAATTTCATTACAGTCGCATACAAAAAATGTTTTGTTTAATGTAATGGAGGCATGTTTAATAAAATGATAAAAAATACCTCTGTATTCGAGATGCCGAAAATGTAATATTTAATTGTTCACTGTGAAAGATCAAAATACAGCGCCATTAAAAGTTTAATAAAACTGTACAGACATGTCTATTCTAATTGCGACAACATTCTAAGCAATATTATTATTTAAATTATAATAAACCTAAACCTTGTGGGATTTACTTACTTATTCATTATATGGGGCAATTTAATCTCACCCCTATATGTATTATATTTCAGGTTATTTTTCTAAAGAGGGTAGACTTGAACAAACTGAGAATATTTTTGGGGTGGTTAGGTATTGCAAATATAAATATATATTTTTTTATATTTTCATTATTGATTAAAATTTATTTAAATTAATAATTACGTATAACATAAATAATGCACATGCGAGTCACTACAGAGTAAGAGCCTGGTTCCAAGATGGTGGCCCAAACTCGATTTCAAAAGTACTATTAATAATTTTAAATAATAATAAATTATTCTTGGGATACCCTACCATTCTTTAAAATATGTTCAGTTAGTTCAAGTCCACCCTGTATAATTTTACATTTTTGTATGTGTTTCATAGCTCCACATTATACTATCACCATTTTCATTTATTTATTTATTTACGCCCTGGGAAGCTTTTTTGATTTTTGAGAGAGTTTTTTATACACAACAACGTGTTAATAAATTGTCATGTTGGCTCTACCCGAATAATCACCTCAGTATTTACCTTACAATCCAGGAAATCAGATTAAACCTGGATCAAGACGATCGATAGGGATATTATTCCCGATCTTTCAGTCGTAATAACTGATCAAATCAATTTTAAAATTTTTTACTCGAGCGGGATTTGAACCCATGACGTGTCTTATCCCCGAGCTATTAAGCTGGTTATTTTTAAATGAAGTTTTACCCTTCACCCTTATATGTATAATACTCATTTTCTAACTATAAAGAAATTGATTGCCTTTAACGAGGATGAAATTTGATATGTATAACTCAAAGTTTAAAGGCTTCGCTCTTATGGGAATGAAAAGCGTTACTTTTTACGTTCTGTTTTATAGTTTTTTCAATATTTAATTGTTGATTTTTCTTTTTTTCAGCCGACAGCAGTTTTCTACTGGCGAACGCCCAAATAGTGGATTTTCCAATAGTCTACTGCAACGAAGCATTCTGCAAAATAAGCGGCTACAACAGGGCAGAAGTCATGCAGAAATCATGCAGGTCATATTTAAATCAATTAAATATTAAAAAAACTGTAATGATTCGTTGACGTTTTCCTATCGTCCTAGTATGAATAGTTTAAATTAATACATAAATCGAAAAATGTTATAACCACTAGTAAAGAGCCCCTGGGGGAGTACAAAAATAATAATAATCTATTTCTTGCATCGAAAAATGTAGATGGAATTCCTAAGATGGGGAATTGCATGTGCAAAGCTGATGGCATTTTGCAACAAAAACTAAATAAATGAGTTTTCTTCCCTTAGTGTTGACCCGATTCATATAATCGATAGAAGAACTGACACATTATGACAATCTCTAGAGCGTTTTATGACTTCTCCTCGTTCAAGAAATGTATTAAACATGAAATGGAAACCATTCAAGAGCCACATGCAAACGGGAATCCGTCGTAATTCATCTTTATGATTAAGAATCAAGCTTCAATTTTAATAAAAGCAACGTTCTCCACTATATATTTATGAATAACCGGAGCAAGCTATGTCGTTTTTTGGATACAAGTTTCAGCTTCGATTAAGCCGACCAATTATTTTGCTTTAAAATTTCATCCGTCACTGATAAATTATATATTCATGTATGCGTCCTTCAATTATCTCTTTATCAAAAGGGTTTCCGGGGTAGGTTTTGTCCTTAAAATTTAATGAAAGATGTTGGAGGCCTGAAGTACAGTGAAACCTTGATTTTACATCCCCTCAAATTTACGTTTCAATTTTTTGGCGTGTCCCGAGTTCCATGTATCCAAAAAAATAATGTTTACGTAGTTGAAACCCTTAATTTGGATATTATTTCACCAGAAATTAACCCCCAAATGTTATTTTACTAAAATATTTTATGTCTATAATCGTAAAGTATATTTATATTAGTAAATTATTGATATTAATTATTTAAAGCCGCACTTCTATCCCAAAAACCCATAATATCAACTATTCATTCACATAATATGTAAACGTATATGGGAAGAAAATTCAAACTCTTAAATACGAGGTTTTAATTTTTGTAAAATTACCTCTTAAATACAATTGTTTAAGTATCCAAATTAGAGACAGATAGTGATAGACCAAATTAGTGTAGATACTATCAAATTCCGCACGGTTCTAGATTCTTAAAAAATATATACTTAAAAACATTCCCCTCGATTAACATATGTATTTATATTTATTTAATGACATTTTAAGGATTATTTTACCAAAAATAGTGGAGAATTTATTTAATCACTACCAATTCAAATTGATTTATGTCTTAATGATAGTTAAATTTAGTGGCTTCGTACTTCGTAGTGCTAAATTCAACTGAAGAGGACGCTTGAATGTATTGTATTTTAACAATCGGTTTTCATGTTGAAACATCCTCTGACGTCATCTATTCAGGCGATGACCTGATATTTTAATTGTTATTTTAAATAAATTATTCCCGACAAAGCCTTCCTTCCTTTCTATATAGTATTATCATGATTAATGATATCCTTTAAATTAACATTTACATTGTTTGTTTATTTTTCAATCAAAATACCTGTTCAATAAAAACGTTGTTTTTGATATTGTTTCGGTGCTTATTGTGTAATTTATGTACAAAACTTCAGGTGTGCCTTTATGTTCGGCGAGTTGACAGACAAAGAGACGATCGAAAGGATAGACCAAGTTTTGGAAGCGCAACTTCACGACCAGTTCGAGATTTTACTTTACAAGAAAAACAGTAAGTATCATTCTTACAATTTCAGTATCGTTACATAGACAATCTCACATTCATTTTACAATTTTCCATTTAAAAACAAACCATTGCAATGCACAAACAATTCAATCGAACAATGTGTTTTTTCTCGGCGTAATACTTTCAATACATTTGCAATTGAAATAAACCACGTGCACAATATTAACTACAGTTAATTACCCACTGCTAATTACTATAATTTAATCAAATAAAACACCTCCTCTAGATAAGTGTGATTTATATCCCTTTCAACAGGTTTTTCAGTTAAAATTCACCCTATTTCGTTCAATTAAAACGCACCAACGTGAAGTTGGTCGCGGATTCCATGTCTGTCAAAATTAATTAAACCAACCAATAAAACCATGATTATTAACTTAATATCTTAACACTGCCACTATTTTGTGCATTTTAAAATGCATATTTGGCAGTCTAAAATATTTTTTCATCTTCTGTTTAAGGGAAAGTCTTACAACATGACGAATTTAATATGAAAAAGGATGAATGTGTGTGACAGAATAAAATCACTACTTCATCTGAGGAAAATTGAATTTAATGATATGAAAGTATATTGGAATCCGGTTAGCAATAATTTTTATTATAGAACAGTGTTGGTAGTTTAATTTATAAATAAACGTATCAGTTCTATGATATACAAGACCTAATAAAGGATGTAGACTTTATTTATTTATTTTTTTATGATATGATTGATCGTTTAAGGTAGTATTCGATGACTTTCACTCTTTGTACCCGACAAAGGGATACATTTTTTCCCAAAACTCCGGGGTGAAAAGCTTTACTAATGTCAGAGAGGGTGAATTTTAATTTTGAAAAGCTTGTTGGCTTTATTATTGACATGTTGGTCGGGGATATAACAGAGTACAACGTGTGTAGGCTTTATTTGGCCCAAAACAAAGTAATGTAATGTACATAATAATATAAATATATTTGCATGCAGAAGCACATAGGGGGTGGATAGGGGGTGTTACTGACAATGACGTCACACCCTTGTAAATGTTTTATACATCAAGAATATATATTCTCTCGTTCCTTTACACCCTTCAAATATTATATAAAAAGCAGCTTTAACTTAAATCACACCCCTTCTATCGAATGCCAAGGACGACTAATGGATTTTTCACATTTCAACACTCCAATGCATCGAAAAAACATCGACAGTATTATATTACCTTATATAAACGTTTCTTCACATTAAATATTTATTATTTGAAAAATTCTACCAAACGAATCATTTTATGCTTATATAAAACTGAGTATTATTTTAATCAATCGAATTATATAACAAGTCACATAATGCATGCATTATAAACATTTTGTTTGTATTCAATGATTACATACTATTTTCATTAATTTATATGAGAAATTGATGAATTATTAATATAATCAAACCTCGGCCAAGAGTTTGAAAAAGCAGGTTTTCAATTACTGACAATTGTAGAGCACTGCGCGACTAATATTTTTATTACACATATAGCTTTATTAATTCTATTTTAATTTTCGGAAATTAACCGAAATATCTTAATACATTAAAATATTAATAAAATAAAACACTATTTTTTAAATTCGCACTTAACCTTATAGTTTGTTCCATGAATATAATAATTGATGTATGATAAGTGTAGATGAATATTTTTTTGTGTAAATATCAGAGAGTTGAAATAAAATAATACAATAATCAAATTATAAAGGAAATCGTTGCAGAGCTCGAATACGGCAAACTCTGAATATAATATATAGTATTGACACATAGTATCTATTTATCTATATTTGTATATGAATGGAAAAGCTCTGGTTTAGGTTGGGTAATTTTTTTGTAATTAATTATAAACTTTTTACAACTCTTTTGTAATGCAGCGATTTACAAGAAATCTAAATATAACAATAGTATAATTTTAAGTATATAATATATGAACAAACATAAAATAATTGTACTGAAATGTATTTGTGCTCAAAGTTAAGGGTTAATGAAGGTTTTTTTTGTATAATTATTGTTGACTCCTGAAAAGGGTCATAAAGCCGAGGTATGAAATGAATAAAATTCAACGTAGCCTTTACATATATTCAAGTTATAAAAAAAGATAATAAATATTTACGACCTGCTTCAAAACACAAATAATATTTGATGCATTGCAATGGTTTATCAAAAATGAACTGTAAAATAAGCTAATCCACCTTACACCGAAGATTACTAACGCTTCATTAACAAGTTATTAATAATTAATAATATGAACTGATTGATTTTTGTGCATTTCTGATATTAATTGAACCTCTTATTTTTCACTTGTAATGTTCCTCTTTGCGAGTTGCACTCTTTCAATTTGAGTAGATTTTTTATGCTTCCTTTTGAAATGTTTCTTCTCCCGTTTGTTTGAGTTTCTATGTATAAATATTTTTTATTTTTTTTAAGAATATAATAATAACAATGATAATATTCACTCTGAACTAAACAGACACACTCATCATGACATCAAAACATTATCTGTATTAATAATAATTGTTGTGTGTGGTTTGTAATCCGTGTCGTATTTATACATTAATTATTATTTGAATATGTGTTTTTCTTCACTTCGACTTCGAGGTTGATTTTCCGCTGTCACGCATGGCGATTTATTTCTTTATATTTCTCTCTTTCTCTATTTCTGTCTCTGTCCCTGTTTCGATGACAATGTTGCCTGTTGAACAAAATGTCTTTAAAATTGTCAAATTAAGAACATAAAGGTACGTATTTGACACGTGTGCTATGTTTGTACTGCATGGTTGCTTTGGGTTTAGCATGCACACAAAAAAATTGGCATGAATCTATCATATTTCCAATAAATAATCATCATTACAGACCAAATGAAGTTGCATGCGGACAGTTTGCATCTAAATAATAAAGAAACGAATGAATCTGTGCATATTTATACCATCTCTTCATATAACATATAACCATTGCTGATTTAGATAATATCATACATAGTGTGTATTCAGACTAGCTTGTAATTTAAAAAAATATTGTATACCGTGTGTGTTTTCTTACTAACTATACATTGGATGATATGAATATTTACTCACAAAGAGATTTAAGTGAATTAAATTTTTTTACTATACCGGATGGATTTTTAAACAGTGAGAATATATAAAGGGTGGTAAAGAATCAATAAAATATTACATGGCCATATTTTACGTGACAGCCAAGCAATTATCATTTTTTTTACAATACCAGCATAATAAGTGGATAATGCACTAACAATGTGGTCACGGGTTCAAATCCTACTCAATTGAATAAAATAATAATTGATTTGATCGGTTATTATAACTGGGGGATTGGGAATAATATTAATAAAATCCTGATCGATCGTCTTAATCCAGGTTCACTCATAGTTTAAATTTTGAGGTAAAAACTGAGGCGATTATTAAGTCCCTGTATAACTAGTAATAGTTAAGATCACCTACAGACAATTAATTAACACATTATTGAGTCTAAAAAAACTAATAAATAAAATTCTTCCCCTAAAAAATGTTATTGATCAACTGCACTTGTACATTTTCAAGGTAATTATTTTTTCATAATGTTAAGGTGTTTCAATAATTTCAGGAAATCACCCCCATTAAATAAATTTCCAATATTGATTACTGAAGACATGATAAAAAAAATACAAATTAAGTAATTGATTTTTATTTTAACTGTTAAATTATTATACATTTTTCTTATGGAAAGTAAAGACACATCAGTCGAAATTAAAGATAAATGATCTACGAATAATTTTAACATAATGGTACAATTAATAAGCAGGCTTAGTTACGGTAAAATTTATAACAAATTTACAAATAGTAAAATTAATTAAGCGTTTATGAATAAAATATTTTTACAATACCTTTCCTAATAAAACATTCTCACTGATCACTCAAAAATGATTTTATTTCAACTTTCAACCAAATTAATAATATAGTGAAATGATTAAAATAATTCATCCTGCAATAAGTAAAAAAATGTACTTTAATGAGTCCATTTGTGAGTAAGTATTATTTTTATAATATTTGTTGTTGTGTTATAGTTAAAATGTGTTTTTGTGTCTTTCGATTTCGAGTGTGCATTTTGATTTCCTGCATTATATATTGAAATGATTTAGTGTTGTTATTTTGGTAAGTAGCAGTAATACTTTCAACCCTCCTCCCCTTGTTTTGGGCTGTAAAATGAGCAATATCGATGGTTTTTTTTATTATGTGTAACGTTTACATGATGTGTGTAATTTGAATAAACATATTGAAGAGTCCCTTGAGAACAGAATAGCATTATGTCCATTTCGAATATATTTGACTAACAGACTTGTTTGTTTTTGGACTGTGCAGGCACACCGAGAGGTACGTTCACATTTTGTTCTCGTTTTCTTCTTCTCAAACATTTATGACTTACACACAACATTTTATCTGAATAGTAATTAAATCAACAACATCCATCCATAATACACACATGTCATATTGACATAAAAAAGCTCAGCTTCTCCTTCTCGCAACACACAAACTCGCTATAGCGACATGGATTGTGAAATTGAAATGTACGAGTTGCGCACATTTTTAATACTCATACATGTTGAAACTAAAACTCTTTCCATTACCCAAACTCTCATACATGAAAAGTTTCTAGCGACCATTTTAAATATGACGACTGTGGCATGTTCGTTCGGCAATTGGTCTTCCAAATCAGTCCCCCGAGAGCGGCCATTTCGGGTTTTGTCGTCGACCGCCATCTTATTCTCTCCATTTTGACTAGATTGGATCGACCGTTTGACGATTTGAAAGGACACAGACTGACAAATTCTATTTGAACTCGCACCCTGATAAAATATTTCTCGGGTGAAATTTACATCGCCTCATTTACAGAATAGGAATAGGGCCATGGAAAGGTCAAGCATTGTAATGTTGCAAAATTTCATTACAGTCAACATCGTCCTGAAAAAATGTTCACATATAATCGTGTGATTTATTAAAATTGTACCACCGACGACTGAACTTTCATCATTGACCTTTTTGTGACAAGTTGCAATTTTTCCACACGTGTAATTAAATTCAGTAAACAAGCCATAGATATAAACATTAGATATCGCATTGCATATAAGTAAGTCGTCTCAACCCGTATTGTTACACTCTTCTCTCCTATTCAATAAAGGCATACGTGTGTCTCCCTCACTCAACAGGTTTCTGAGTGTGGCTGTGACAATACTTTGGTGATTAAAACGCAATAATATTTTAAACATGTTAAAGAAGTAGTGTTTGGTAAAAAGTGAGCCTAGATGTTTTTGAGTGTATGTTTGAGTCCATATGGCATGTAGTAACAATGCATTTACCCATTTTACTGTGAAATATAACGATATTACGAAGTTGTTTACAATATAATGATTGCCAGACACATGATGTTTTTGGCTACTTGGTGTACTTGAACGAAACACGCATCTAGCCACTCATGCGATATCTTACGTTTATATCTATGACACAAGTACGGTAATATTTCTCAAAGACAAACTCCAAACCGATAAATCTAAATTAAAATTGACCGCGCGCCGCTGCATTTAAGCAAATAACCCTCTGAAATTCCTAACAATATTACATGAATTTTAATAATTTTGTGACCTAGCTTTTGTTTGTCAACGACAATGATATTATTAGCGTGTAATTAAGCTCCCTCGAGGTTGTATCGATCAATTAAATATGGCGTCGATGGAGGTTCTTATCAAAATGCACACTGCAAATCAGCTTCAACAATGCATAGTAACGAGGTGTATACATTAATATGGTTAATTTAAATTCAATCAACTTAAGCTGTCTCAAGAGGAGATTTTCATAAATTGTTAAAATAATAATAATATCAACGATTCTGAAATGTAAATCGATGCAAATGTTATAACAGCTATATCCGATATACAAATTTTCAATTAAATTTTATATGTAAAAAAACTAAATCTTAACTTATACATTTCATATAATATTTTGCTTATCTTCAAATTCTTGGACTCCACAATCATCTCAGTATATTGGAGCTTAATGTATTCACCGTAGAACCCAATAAATGTGTTATGTTACAATGTTCTTGGCATTGAATCAATGTTAGAATTATTATATATATTAGTATTACTAAAATCGGTGTTAGTATGTGTTTAGTTAAACTGTGTCCCGAGATTTCATCAAAGTGTCGTTTCATCGATTTCATTTTATTATTGATTTCAACCGAATAAATGTTAAAAATACCCACCCCTGTTTCTTCTTCACACATTTAATACACATTATATATTTAATGCACTTAATAACAAAGCTGTTCACAATATTCTCTCCTTTTCTGTGACATCAATAACATATATTTTTTCAAAATTACACTTGACACACTGACCGATAAATGATTTTTTTTTAATTCAAGAAACTCAATAACTAATTGCACGTATTATTTACTAAATACTAGTGTATTTCTGTGATAATTGAGAGTTTTTTAATTGGTACAGAGACACCATTATGGCTGCTGTTGCAAATTGCTCCCATAAAGAACGAAAGGGATCTGGTGGTGTTGTTCCTGCTCACTTTCAGGGACATCACTGCCTTAAAACAACCCATAGAGACAGATGACACTAAAGGCGGTAAGGTTTTAATCACAGAGTTCTACGATTGATAATAACTATATAATTTATTTTAATGTTTTTCAGGATTATCCAAATTCGCCAAACTAGCCCGTTCAGTGACAAGGAGTAGGTCTGTGCTGGTCTCCCAGTTTTCTTCACACTTGCCAAACCTGAAGGACCCTGGCAAGCAGAGCCATTTGGCTCATGTTAGTTTCAACCATGTCAGTACACCATTTTTCTGCTATTTTGTACAATACCCAATCACACATATTACGTGATTTATAACCCACTCGAATCCATTGACGGAAGAAGTGTAAAAATTTAATTTACAATAAAAAAATGCATATGTATTTCCACTCATTGCAGAATCTAAATATGCATTTTTAAAAGCTTTTCTAGCCACACGCAAACTTTTCATTAAAAGATAAGCTTTACTAACGTATTTAGTAAAATGCATACATGATAGCTGTCACTCTTACTTTATTAAATCTTCTGTCAAAATGGCGAATTCCAGCTGTCAATGACAGTTTGACAGCTGGATTACTTGGTTTTGACAGCTGTCACTATCAAATTCAATCATTCCAGCTGCCAAAACCAAGAATTCCAGCTGTCACACACTGAGAGTGACAGCTGGAATTTGCCATTTCGACAAATGATTTAATCAAGTAAGAGTGACAGCTACCATGTATGCATTTTACCGAATACGACTGTAAAAAATAAACGACGCAGAGATGCCTATTTTTTTACTGACACACATAGTTGGGCCGAAATTGGATGAAAAAGAATATACTCTTTCCACATATGAATCTGTCCCGTTTGAAAGACATGTGAAAAACTATGTACTTTTCAATATGAGAGAGAAGAAATTATAAATATATATATAATTAAACGGAATGCAATTATACAGAAGTGCGGTGGTTATTTGTTTATAATTTCATCTCTGTCATAATTATTGGAAAGTGTATTTTTTGTCACATGTTTTTTAGAACGGGACAGAGTCATATGCGGAAAGAGTATATTAATTTTCGTCCAATTCCGTCTCAACCATGGTTACACACATGATTGTTTGTAATTAATAAAAGCTTTATATTTTCATGCTCACTTATTCGGATATGGGTAACTGAATATATTCCAATATTAACAATATAGATGATAAGTCTAAATTCAGATGTTATGCCCCAATACAGACAAGAAGCACCAAAAACTCCACCTCATATTCTCCTTCACTATTGCGCCTTCAAAGCGATATGGGATTGGATTATTTTATGTTTGACATTCTACACGGCGATCATGGTTCCTTACAATGTAGCATTTAAGAACAAGACCAGCGAGGATGTCTCCCTACTTGTTGTAGATTCCATAGTTGATGTTATATTCTTCATAGATATCGTGCTGAACTTTCATACGACCTTCGTGGGTCCCGGTGGCGAAGTGGTCAGCGATCCAAAAGTCATAAGGATGAATTACCTCAAGTCATGGTTCATCATTGATTTGCTCTCCTGTTTGCCTTATGACGTATTCAATGCCTTCGACCACGACGAAGATGTAAGCGATATATCCTTTTTGATCAACAATTATATGTACAACATGTCTTTAATTGAACGTCAAATAACATAAAGGATTTGTGTAATTCTATCATAAAAAATATACCAAAGGGAGTCTAAAATAATTTTCGTTTAAAAAATAATTTATTATGGTTAATCTCCGGTTATTATTAATGAGTTGTTAATATATTAAATATGGTGTCATTATAGAATAACAAAAACAAATATGATGTCATTGAGCATTGGTTCATTCAAGTTCAAGTTCAAATTCGTATTTGTCAACACCTTTGTTATTGTTTCAATGTTTTCGGACAATCACCTCCAAGATTCTCAATTTTTTTAAATAATAATTAAAAATTTAACTAGCAGACTTGAGCCTTTAATTGTGGTGTAGATGTATTACATGTAATGTGCTTATTATTCTTCCATTGAAATATTTCACCAACAATTAAAGACAAGTTGTATATTGAAATTGAATCCTACTGATAAAAATGACAATTTTATAAGTTGTAATATGAGATATTTATATATGATGTTGATTTATTTTTAATAGGGTATCGGAAGTCTCTTCAGTGCATTAAAAGTGGTGAGACTTTTAAGACTCGGTAGAGTGGTGCGTAAGTTAGACAGATATCTTGAATACGGAGCGGCCATGTTGATTCTTCTCCTCTGCTTCTACATGTTGGTGGCTCATTGGTTGGCGTGTATATGGTACTCCATTGGAAGAAACGACGCTGATAATGGAGTGCAATACAGCTGGTTGTGGAAACTAGCCAACGTAACTCAAAGTCCTTACTCGTATGTATGGTCCAACGAGTCAAACGGCCCTGAGCTGATCAACGGTCCAACTAGGAGGACCATGTACGTGACGGCCCTGTATTTCACCATGACGTGCATGACTTCGGTGGGCTTCGGCAACGTGGCCGCCGAGACGGATAACGAGAAGATCTTCACTATCTGCATGATGATCATTGCAGGTGGGGAGATGGTGCTTCTGTTATTTGTCGTTATATTCTGCTAGGAGCCACACAGGTGTGTCAATCATCAGACACATCGCATCCTTCGCCTACTCAAACAATCAATACAAAATAGATCAAAGCCATTATTGCTTTATCCAAACCGATATTAGAAGGCCCGAAAAGTGATCGGGACGGAGCACGGAACAGATGAGCTTGACAGAGGCTACACCAATCAGACGCATTTGGTTTCCCTTCTGGATCAATCATCTTACTCCGACTCTACGGACATGTCCGCCATCTTGATATGTTAGTCCAGTCAAATTAGGAAGAAAAAGGGGCAAATCCGGAATCACCGAGATATAAGTTGGCCTGGCAAGCGAAACAGTGAGTTTGACAGAGGCTACGCCAATCAGACGCGGTTAGTTTCCCTCCTCGACCAATCATCTCACTCAGATCTACGCCAATATTCGCCAACTTGATATTTATACGTCAAGTTGTGAGGCATTTATATCGGTGGTTCCGGCAAATCTCGGAATTTGAGCCTAGAAGCTGTAATTTTACAGACACCTTTATTTAGGTGTTCTAAAAGTTGACTAAAAAACCGAATAAATTCAGGTGACGGGATCGGAAGTTATTCATGGTCAAAGGTCACAAAAATTATTCGATTGAAAAATATTGATAATAATAAAATAACTCAAAAAGAGTACGGTATATCAAAAAATTTTTTAAACAAAATGTGATGGTCTACAATGTTTTTTAGATTCATTGGAGTTATAGAAAACGATATAATCTTGAAAAACCGATATTTGTGACCTTTGATCTTGAATAACTTCCAAACCCGTCACCTGATTTTATTGGATTTGTCATACAACTTTTATAACACTTAAATAAAAGTGTATGCAAAATTATAAAAATTCCGAGATGAAATCCTAATTTGACTGGGCTATTTATACATTACCATACACCAGTCGTGAGGCTTTCGTATCGGTGGTGTTGCCTAAACTCATCAATGTCATTTCATGTAAAAAAAAATCAGTAAATACTGCTAAAATACCTCAAGTATCCACAGTATGTATACTTTTTAGTATTAATGTACCTTTTTCAAATTTTAGCATACCTATTTCGGAAATAAATTTCAAATAACGTAAAGTATTGTAAATAATTAACGACGTATTTAAATGGTTGTATGAAATTAAAATATTTTAAGAGAAGGATGATAAATTATTTATCAAACCTCAAAATATGTATAGTTTTAAAACTTTATACCCAACGGGTCCTAAAGCCAGGTTATATTTTAATATACCTATGCAAAGTCGAAGAAAAGTTTTATTCACGTGGTTGCCATTTTATATTCGAAGTATGAAAAAATAGACTTGCAAAAATCACAAGTAATTATTGTGATGTTTCATAAGACGGAAATATCGATATGATTAGGTAGTTATTGAATAAAGTAATTCAAATTAATGATTTTAATTACATGTTAATGATAGATATATAATATTAAGTAATTTCCATAAATTTTATTTTAAGGGTCTTAGCGCCACTACCATTTTGTCTCTGACGATGACTACATGTTTGTACGCTTAGACCGTTAAAGAAAATTCGTGGAAATTATTAAATATATCTATCATTAAAGTAATTAAAAAAATATCATTAATCGCTAAAGCTCTTTCACATCATTTCTTAGTTTTTATTATTTATTTGATGGTTGATTGATCGCCTCACCTGTGTGTTTCCCAGTATTTAAAGTCGCTAGCACAATATGAGTGAAACTCATCTTTAAACATAGATATAAACATAAGATATCGCATGAGTGGCTAAATGCATGTTTGGTCCAAGTGGTTTCAAGTGGCCAAAAACATGAGTTACCTGGCAAACATTATACTTTAAACATCTCTCTTAATATCTTCAGTTATATTTCATAGTAAAATGGGTAAATGCATTGTTACTACATGTCATATAGACTCAAATAGATCTAGGCTCAGTTTTCAAAGCTGAGTACTTCTTTAAGATGTTTAAAAATAATTTCGTTTTAATCGCCAAAATATTGTCACAACCACCCTCAGTGGTAAGTAGAAATGTGTTGAGTGAGGGAGACACGAAATTGCACAAATTATTTATATCCAATGCGATATCTAATGTTTATAATTATATACCTTTTAACATTTACAAACAAAAATTATTGTAGAGTAAACTATTTTTTGAACTCTTTGGTAACAGAGTGAACTTACTATGTATATTTTTGACTAATATTTTTTTATATGAGACTTCTAATGGATGTTTGTAATAGCTCTTCTCTACGCCACCATATTTGGTCACGTAACAACAATAATCCAACAAATGACTAGTGCCACAGCCAAATACCACGACATGCTAAATAATGTCCGTGAGTTCATGAAGTTACACGAAGTTCCAAAAGCACTGAGCGAAAGAGTCATGGACTATGTGGTCTCAACATGGGCGATGACCAAGGGTCTGGATACCGACAAGGTAAATCAGGTCAGCTCAACAAAATGTCTAATATGGATCGAGTGCTTTCCAAAGTATAATATATATTCATCCTCTTACTTATTACAATTATTTCCGATTGACAATTTTTACCTATAAATGCACAATTTTACAAATATGTACTCCAAACCCAGTACAATATTCATATTGCTTCCTGACAAACTATTTATAAAAAGCGTGTTAAATTAAATACGAATGCTATTTTTTAAATAATCAACTCCCAACATAATGCATTATGTCCTTCAAGCTTAAATTAAATTTTAAAAAAACATTCTATTATTAAATATTTTTAAATTTATCACGACTGCTTCAATTATAAGAATTTAAAGCACTCTACCCATACATTTTGTTTTGTCTGTTTAGGTTTAAGGTTTTTTAACATTCTTTAATGGTAATCAATTTAATAATAATATGTATTAATTATTGAACAGAAAAAACACCTATTTCACTCATTCTAAAATACAATGCATGAGCACAAAATATACATATTTATTGATTGATAAATTTATACAATAGAAAACATAAACGAATTATTTAAATGCTTACAATATTTGATTGCTTCGATAAAAATGCATTGAACTATGGCTTTGTTTTTATCCAATGAAATACAATGTTCTAAATTTTTATGCATGGGTCATCATAGTGTACTAATGATTTTTAAGTCAATGGTATATTATAGTTAATAAAAAATATTTTGTAGGACTATATCATTTTTAAAATATGGTTTATTTTATTGTTTTTTAACAAAGATCATACTGTTTTCAGGTGTTGAACTACTGCCCAAAAGACATGAAAGCTGACATTTGTGTTCATTTGAATAGAAAAGTATTCAATGAACATCCAGCATTTAGATTAGCTTCAGATGGATGCTTAAGAGCTCTGGCTATGCACTTTACAATGTCACATTCTGCTCCTGGGGATTTGTTATATCATACAGGAGAATCGATAGACTCACTCTGTTTTATTGTTACTGGTAGTCTAGAAGTAATACAAGATGACGAAGTAGTGGCGATTTTAGGTATGAATTCGAAATTAAGTTACATGGTTATTAAAAAAATATATGTTTAAAAAATATTTGATTTAAGGAAAGGGAGATGTTTTTGGTGATTCGTTTTGGAAAGATAGTGCTGTTGGACAAAGTGCAGCTAACGTACGTGCTTTAACTTACTGTGATCTTCACACTATCAAAAGAGATAAACTATTAGAAGTTTTAGATTTTTATCAAGCGTTCGCTAATAGCTTTGCTAGAAATCTTATCTTAACATATAATCTTCGGCATCGATTGATCTTCAGAAAAGTTGCCGATGTGAGAAGAGAAAAGGAACTTGCCGAGAGAAGAAAAAATGAACCCCAGTTAGATCAATCTCAAGATCATTTAGTGAGAAAGATATTTTCTAAATTTAGAAGAGACCGTGCTGCACACACTCCGCCTGCATTACCACCTTCAGTGGGATCGGATGCTGAGAAAGGGGATGCAAGTGATGAGAAGAGTTCAGGTCGTCCTCCAATGTCCACAACCAAACTTTCAGCGGTAGCAGAAAAAGATGATGGGACAGTCTCAGCTACAAGTTCCACAGGTCCACCGGTTACCCTCGGTAAGAGACCTAGTAAGTGGGGACGACTCCTAGGTAGTTCAAGCTTAGATTCTGGATCAGAACCAACACCACCTCCACCATCATTCACGAGAAGTTTGAGTGCCAGAGACCCAGCCAAAGATCGACCGCAGTCATCGTCGTCTTCTGGATCAACCTCGACAGCTCCTCCCCATGCTTCTGGTAACAAAGTATTCCCCAAGCTTCAAAAGCTATCAACAACAGCTGCTCCCCAGGTTAAGAGACAAGACACAATTGAAGAGATTGTGGAAGTAGAAGATATGGTTCGCGAAAGAGCGCGAATAGATAGATCTCTCAGTCTAAGAAAGGTTGATTCCTATGATTGTGGACTGAGAGATCCAACGGCTGCCTTACTTTATGCCACACCAGATACTCAACACTGTAGGGATCTTATGGCAAATATGATGGATTTTAAAGTTGATGTTAAACTAGAAATACAAAGACTCAATCAGAAAATGGGTAGAATGGAGGACCTTTTAGGTGAACTTGTTTCTAGACTAGCATGTGGTAGTTCATCGGCATCTCAAGCTTCACCTGGCGAAGCTCCTGCCAGTGGAGAGCCAGCATTACCTGGAGCTCCAGCTGGTGCATCATCCTCAAGTGGAACAGGCATGGGACCATTAATACTTCGTAAAAGACGTTCAAAAAGTCGTGCTAAGGGGACGGCGCCTACGCCCCCTGGACCATCATCACCGCCCCAATCTAAAGAATTTCTTTAGCAGCCTGTCGTTTTAAATAAGCAGAGCTCCCTTATGATTAAGATAATTAACTTATCGCAGAGGTCCACATTACTTATAGTTAAGTCAAACTGCAATAAATGTGTGCCGCTATCACAGTGCAATTTAATATGCACTTAAATATCTACAAATTAAAGCAAGCATTGAAAATTTCAGCAACTATTGACTTCTTGCCAGCCTTTGAAATGTAGTTATGTAAATGAAATATGTAAATCAGAGAGATTATATTATTGTGTATAAACGACAAAATAAGTTTTCTTATTTTTTCTCTAGCCTAAGCTGTACATTTTAAAAATGACTGACATAAACTCTAAATTCAATTCCACCACATAAATTTGTATAATATTATTGAAATAATAGTCAATACGTCAAATTAAAAATAATTCAGTTTTTCTGTGAAATATTTTTGCTTTAAAAATTATAAAGGGAATTGAAACTATTGATTTTTGTTAATTAACACTAAATATGTATATTATAAGTTATGGCAGGTTTATTTAAAATTGAAAAGTTTGATCGAATAGATTTGTATTTTCATTCTTCCAACACACGTTTTGGTTGTATCAACGTTAATTTTAATTTTTAAGCCAATTTAGGTACTTTCCTCTGCAGTATATTATAATAAATTAACGATTAATATAATTTTTTATTCCTGCCATGGCTTCATATCGAATGAGGATCAAAACAATAAAGGAATTATTCAAAATAATATGATATGTTATAGTAATGTAGGTAGAAAAATAATTTTAGTACTTTCTGTAGGTAAGCTTGTTGATTTTAATTTTATAATAAAAATCTTTATAAGCTTTACAAAGAAAAATTGATTCTATTATAATGTTAATTAGTTAGATATGCCTTATAATGTATTTATATCACACACTTACATTTTAATTATCTTTATCATCATCATGTTTGACAACAAGAATGTTTAATGTGATTAACAGATTAGTGAAATTCATCATAAAATCTTTAAATTTAATCTTATATATTGTTCATTGCTCACATAGAGTATATTTATTCACGCACCAGATTCTTTTAATTCTAAATGCTGGTTAATAAATTCAATTAAATAAAAAAAAAATAAGTGAAGATTGTAACGTCCATCATTGAAAATGATCTGTTGTAAAAAAAGAGCTAGTAGAAAAGTACTCAAGTTAATAGCAATATTACGAATAGTAATATATTTACACGAATAGGTAAATAATTGTTTTCAATAATTTCTTGTTAATACCTTTATTCTTGTTGAAGTGCTCAAAATGATTTTACATGCAGTTTCTGTTACCGTAATTCGAAAAACTGTGACGTAAACGTGTTTAGAAAATTAATTTCTTTGTGATATCAATGTATAAAAATTGTTGAAATGATTGAATAATCGGCGTTTTTTATGGTCCATACAAAAAATATATTGAATATTATGGTGTCCCCTCATCTTCCACATTTTATCAATTTGGAGTTGTGATTTGAAAGACATGACTTCCAAATTATGTTATCAAAAGCAATAATCAACATAATTGTTGTGTTTATTTCCAAATGGAAATATTGTTTGAGTATTAATATTTTTTAGAAATTTATATCGACCCTAGGTTGCACAAGTTTTGCTTTTCAAAGCTATCCTAAAACTGCATTTCCGTGGTGGGTCTCATGTGAGTCAATTTACGTTGATTTCTTTTAGTGAATTTGCAATTTTCATGGCAAATTCATATATGTATAATTTGCAACATTATAATAATTACATATTATGAAATGCTGTTATTCGAAATTAAAGTACCTACTATATTATTTTATATGTTACTCTTATAAATAACTACACATGATTTGTAATAAAAAGTATATGAATTCAATTAACTTTTTTAATAGATTTAATATAACTCATAAACGTAATGCAAGTATGTAGTATTATATTTAAATTAAGTGTAATGAAATCCAATCTTAAAATAATAATATCCTACATAAAGTACGGATACATATTACGATTCTTTTCACAATGAATGCTAATTCTTCATTTATTCAAACGAGCGAAATATTGATTGAATCAATTTGATAACAGAAATCTACTTCTAAATTAAAAGGCGCTTGAGAAAAACGCACGTATTATAAAAAAAATGTAAATAAATTCAACACATACACTTGCGCAATCAAATTTTGGAAAAAATAATTTAAAATGCTCTAGTAAGTGCATGCATATTATGTACATTTTTTCAAATATTTTAGAAGTGTGTTTCGATAGCGATAGATATTTGGATTAATTACTACAGTAATTTTATCATGAATTGTTATTGATTATAAAATGTTATAAAATGAAATTGGCAAAGACGCGGTGAAAGGGCAACACTGCATGTTGAATGCACTGGCTACACTGAGGCGGCGGGCGGTAAATATAAGATGGCCGTGACAGCAGGAACAAGCTCCGCCTTCTAGCTTGTCTGGACCATCACCACTATCAGCAGCAGGGCTACCACCATGCTCAACGGAGACAGTGCTGCCAACAGTCCAGCCAAGAGCAACCTGACAGCTGCCAGTACTCCCGCCACGGCCGCCCCCAAGCAAGGCAGGCCACTGCACATGGAAGGGCAAGGTCAGGAGTACCAACAGTACCAAGAGTACCAGGAGTACCAACAGCACCAGCAGTACCAGGAGCCGCAGCAGCCCCAGCAGGTCCAGGATCCAGCCGCCCCGCCGCACCTGCTCAGCATGGAGACACTGGACCGCTCGTCTCCTGATATGTGGCCGGAGCGCAGTCAGTATCCTTGTTAACATGTTATCATCACTAGTAGCACACTGTCACTAGCCCCGCCCAGGCCCATGACGCATCTCGTAGTGTTGGCATCACTGCCACAGAGTATGCCAGCAGTTGGCTAGCCTGGCTGTCATAGTGTCAGTGCATTAACACTAGTGTAGCGTTACACTATGAGTGGAGGGGGAGGGGGCGGGGCTAGGGCCAGGAGTTGTGGCGCTGAGGCTGTCGAGGCCGACAGTGACCAGCGGCAAGAGGGCGTGGCTAATGACAATGCCAAGGCCGAGACTAAGTATGCGCTATCAGTTCCAGGTATATCAGAGTTCGCGGTCGACACGGACCAGCAGGCATCCCCTTCCTGGCAAGGCTCCCTCAGCGCCGAGGACATCTTCCTGATGCACCGTAAGTGGTTCCGATGTTTCACGTCAAAATTATTTGAAATTGACAGGAAAAAACGTTACACATCCGACGTTTTCATTCTATTGATTTGTATAATAAATCACTATTTCACAAAAATACAAATACACACTACATTTTATACCTTTTTCATGTTCAAAAAGCATTTTCCACAAATTTTTGTTTTAAAAAAAATGCAATGACAATCCCAGCTGCATATAAAATAGGACCTCAACAATTCATATGAGCAACCACAATTCAGGTGCTTTATGTATTGTTTCTATCGCCCTAAATACAACTCAATAGCATTATCAGATTATTACAGACTTTTTTAGGTATTATATTCCAACAATTTATTGTAATAATATATTTTTACTTTATAAAACGCTATTATCACTATAATCCGAATGCTTCATCCATCTGTACAGTGTTTAAATTTAAGGTGTAATTTTTTAATAATAAATGGTTATATTGAAACATATCATATTTTACAGAACTCGGAGCACTGCCTACCAGCGGACTGGTTATAGAAGTAAAAAAATTACATGATCTCGCCTATCAACTTGGAGTAGAAGAAGCCAAAGAAATGACACGCGGAAAATACCTCAACGTCTTCACATCCAAAAAACATCGGTAGCATAGTTATTCATCACTGACCGATCACATACTGAAATCACCATAAAATAATTGTAAATAAGTGTATAAAGCATATTAAAACATTTAAACTGATTTTGTTTTTCTGCAGTGATTTTTTTACATATAAATATTTAAAATGACTAGCTGAGGCAGTCTACAGGATAAATAATGGTTTTCTTTTGCTTAAAAAATAAGCTAGAACAGAATCTCCTAGGAGATTCTGGCTAGAATCGATTTCAGGCTTTGTGGTTAAATAAAAAATACAGTACCTTTTCAAATTTAATTGTACAACAGTAATATTTTCTATTTACACATATCACAAAAGATTGTCAAATGAAATATTTTTATAAAACAATTTCAATTGTTCCAAATTTTATATTTGAAAATAATATTGAGTTTTAAAAAAACATGAATTGGGTGTTTTTCAATTGATTTGCATGTTATATTTCACCTCAACATGGTGAATTTGTTTTTGGTGAAAATATGAAGTTATACATAAAGGGAATTTTGAATTTTTATTTGAATGTATAATATTAGCATAGAATATTATTATAAATTGTTCTTTTTGAAGAATTCAAGCCGAAGATGAGTGATGATAATGGCAATTGTAATAATCCATGTGGTGTGCGTGTGGCAACACTGACGGTGCAGGTGGTGTCTGTTGAAGTGTCAGTGGTTCTGGCTGATGATACAACTGGAGCCAGGTGCAACAACGCACCACCATGACCAGGTATGACAACCTAACGTGGATCATCCACTGATCCTCGTTATTCTGAAGTGGAGCATACTCTACAATAATCCCGATAGACTGATGGAGTAATTCTGTATTGTTTCAATTGTAGGGCGAAAACTGAGTTGGGTGATGTGACCCGTCACAATATAAAGCAGCTGAAGAAACTGAACACGGTGGTGTTTCCGGTGTCTTACAATGACAAGTTCTACAAGGACGTACTTGAGGCCGGAGAACTGGCCAAGCTGGCGTACTACAATGACATCGTGGTCGGGGCTGTCTGCTGCAGGGTGGACTGCGCTGATAGCTCTGCCAACTCAGGATATCCCATAAACACTGGACACCTTGGCGGAGGTGGGCGGCGCCTGTACATCATGACGCTGGGCTGCTTGTATCCTTACAGGAGGCTGGGCATCGGCACCAAGATGGTGGAGCATGTACTCAAATATGTTAAACAAGACGGCAATTTCGATAGTATATTCTTGTAAGTTCCACTACTGATTATTGAAAACATATTATCTATCAGCTCCATGTTCATTTATGATCGGTCACTCAAAAAGAAACCGATTATGATCTTAGTTACAAATTTATGAAATAACAATATACTAAATGGCATAAACTTCATAACAAATAACAGAAACAGAATATTCTTCGTCTATAAATGATAAATAACATACTAACAGATGTTTGTTTTATCTCCTTACAGGCACGTGCAAATAAACAATGAGGGTGCAATAGACTTCTATAAGCAATTCGGGTTTGAAATTGTAGAAACTAAAAAACACTATTACAAACGAATCGAGCCGGCCGACGCACACGTCTTACAGAAAACATTACGTCCACCGACGCATACGACAAACGGCCCTCTCAATCATGCCAAGACCAACGGCCACGAGTCCTGAAATGCCAAATGAAATCACTAAAACATGTGAACTTTTCACGGTCCCTGTGCATTGTGTGATGATTACCGACTAATTTTTGTACATTGTGGTTTCCTGAATAATTGAACTGTTAATAGTTAATTATGTAGTTATGTATCATGTTGTTTTCAATATTCAATTTCACCATATTAATATATATTGTATATATTTAATATGTAACGTTCATCGTATAAAACAGTGGAACCTTTTAATCATGCCTAATCTTGGAATAAAGTGTCGTTGAGTCGACAAGTCTGTTTTGTGTATTTTGTATAGTAAAGTGTATGGTTAAGGCGTGAGCATAAGTAATATTAGATATTAAACTTTAATTGTGTAAACAAAAGTAAAACTAAACTCAAATATTTAATTCTGAACAAATTTCCCGATAAACACGTTCATCATTTTTAAAAACTGGATATTAAAATACCTGTCCAATTTTATTTTATGTTGTTTTCTTTCACACTGCATACATAATAGGATAAGCATTAAGGACAAGTTACTGTGTGAATCAAGATTTCGAATGGTTATTTCATTTAGATCTGCATAAATTATAAAAGTAAAATTCCTTGTATAAATGCAGCATCAAAGGTCTTGAAATTAAACTCGATTAGTTTTACAAAATCTTTTCATAAATAGTCGTCTATATAGAACAAAGTTGTAAATTATAATTTAAAAGTAGTTTTTATTTTACATGATTTTATTTATCAAATAAAAAATAGTGCATTAAGACATTTTAATAAAAATGTAATGCTCTTACATATGTTGGTATTTCATATTTTCTGGATATCTGAATATATTGCAAGACCTCGATATATGTCCACTTTGATAAACTTACAGTATTTAATGAAAAATATTTAAATTCTAATACACCCTTCGTTTGATATACAACCTATGTCTGGAACACTACTCGTGTGTATTATGCAGAAGCGGGTTGGATCAATACCGACTATTAGCAGGCTATACAACTGGATGCTTGATTTGACAGAGGCAACTAATTGTCTCACTCAGACTTGTCTATTTGGTCCGCCATCTTAATATCTATACATCCAATTGTAAGGCCTGCTAATATGTCAGTGGTATTGGATGGATTAATGTAAAGAAAAAATAATGGCAAATACAATATGATGAAAAATAGATTAATATACGTCCAAAGATCTGGATTGGATTAACAACCTATATTGAGGATCCACTGTACTTTGTAATTTAAAAAATACATTAAAAACATTTTTTTTTTTGATAACAATCTTTATTAATTAACACAGTTAATGAGTTTACAATACATATTTTTTGTTTCCATTATTTGAAAAATATAATCGCTACATAATGTGTTTTTGTGAATATCTTAATAAAAGAACTACATTACAAAAAAAAATTCTGTCATTAATTAACTATGTATTTTGATTAGGAGGTGTGACTACAATTTTATGTAAAATTCTATAATGGGTGGAATGTAACATATTAAAATTAAATCAGTCCGATGGGAATATTAAATTATAAATCTTTGGATAAATACTGACATTTAAAGCTGACATTAAATACTTTTCATCTATATTGATCAACTGGTTCAACAAAACAATATCAAGATATATACAAACTAAAATGTGCAGAGGAGTTTTTTTGTATCCTGTTCTGGCCAAAAATTGATGCAACAAGGAAGAATAAATTTCATATTTTGGCCTTTTTTACGCCAAAATATGAAATTTTTTTTTTTTTTGGTTTTTTGGAATGTTTTGCAAATTTCACAAACTCATGCATATTAAAGAAACTTGAATTTACGGGACGGAATTATTCATAAATAAAAAAGGAAAAATAAATACAGATGTTCTCGGTAATTTAGTACTAAATATTACATTTGGTTCGTGTTTGTATAAATGAAAAATAATTTAAAAAAAAGTATATACATATAACAGTAGTATCTTCCAAGGAACTAACAACTCCTTTAAAACATGATTATATTTTTCAAGGCAACGATATAATTACTTCAGTCACATTTTAAATATTCCATCACAGAACCTTTGACTATAATTATGCTTCAATACACAACGCAAGAATCATATTCAATCACATCATTATATAATAAAAAGTATTTAATTTTCCTCACTTAGCTTTTGAAGCTATTGTCGCTCGGTATAAAGTAGTCATTTATTTTTCTTACATAGCCTTAAAATACGTGGTTATTATAAATATTTGATCATTTAAAATAATAGTAGTAGAATACAAATAACAAAATTTAAAAGGCTATTCAGATTCTTTCTTGGACTCTTCTAGATCGGGATCTAAGAGTTCTTTCATTCTTTTGACGCATAACATAGAGCCGTCGTGAGCTTCTTTACTCATCTGCAATTTCAATAAACAAATATAAACACCTGTTGAAACAATATCAGTAGTATGCCTTGTTATTTTTTGTTTTGGTTTCTTTAACTCGAATCGATAACTTTTAATGACGCTTTGTCAATTTTATTTGTAAAAAAAAATAAAAACAGCTGTTATTATAAATACAAATCATTGACCAGATTGCATGTAATATTTATAGTAATCAAATTTCTAACAAGATTGCACTTAATATGTTACAGTGAATCTGTATTATCAGTGAGAATATATTCACTGGTGAAAGTATATCTTTACTATTGTGCATACGTTACTGTATTGCACAAAAAGTAATGAATGATTCGAGTTACATAGCTCGGTGTTTGAAGAAATCAACCCTGGACCAAACCAGGGTTGATCATGTTAATCATTAAAAAACAAAAAATATGATTACTTAATAAAAATACAGTAAAAATATATCCTGACTGATAAAACAAATTCACTGTATTTATCGAAAGAGCATATAAAACTCACCATTGAGAAATTAAGAAAACCATGCGGCAATCCCTCTAGAATGTCCAAATGTACAGGATTCCCTAATTTTTTCAGTTTCTTAGCAAACATAACGCAATCATCTAAACAAGGATCTAAATGGACTGACTAAATTTTTTTTTCATTAATTCATTGAATTTTTTTTACATACATATCGTTTATCGTTTAAGATAATTACCAGTATTTTCAATGGAGGAACTTGCTTCAGCAGTTCATCATCAGCATAATAAGGTGACAAATACGGGTCTTTTGGAACAGAAAATATAAATTCATCAGTTGGATTTGATAAAACAAGGTCATCCAGAGGATCCTTTATAGTGGACCTAAAAATTGAATTAAAAAACATATTAAAACAAACACATACATAATTTATTTTAATGTACTTACGAGCTATCGCTTTTAGTAGTTTTTGTTGTTTTCATGTTACTTAATTTGTTCGACATTGCTCCTACTATATTTCCAGCAGCTTCACTTAATCTGTAACGGAACAATTTGACCCTTTGTTAGAATTTATTTAAAATATGTACATTATTTATTTAGCTTATACCTTGAGTGCAGCCATTTACTTTCTTTCTTGGACTTCAATTCAATACTTGTGTTATCTTCGGGCACTAGAGTTGATTCACCCAAAGTCTGATTTGAAGATATTGACGGCGACTCAAGTTCATGTGACTTTCTTTTTAATACAGGAATTTTGTTTCCTTCAGAATCTGTGTCGCTTTCCAGAACATATTTTTCAAGAAAATCAGACACATACTGCTGTGATTTATCTTCATTTGTTGGTGTAACTAAAGCACAATAATTTATTAATAACAGTTGAGACTATTGCGAATAAACAAACTTGATCTATCTATATTTATTTACTCATAGATAAATTGTCAAAGATTGTAAAAAATAAAATAAAAAAATGCATAAAATTATAATACAAAAAGAAAAATAAAAGGAAAGCGAAAAATGGAATGGCAAATATCTAAAGTGTGACACATGGCTCAAAAATTGCTACATTGAATGTACCCAATTTAACCAAAACCTAGGCACTTTTTGGCACTTAATTTTGTCGTAGATTTATTATAAATGCATTCCTTTAAAATTAGGAAAAACATAAAGCTTTTCTCTGTTCCGTTTGGATTTATTTGGAGATCCAGATAAGCGAGGCTGTAGAAACATACATAATTGATTATGAACTATACCTAAAGATTTGTGATCACTAGACAGGGATGCAGCGCTTAAAGTATCTGATAAATGGTCACTCGTTGGAGATTTATGAGCTTGCAATTCAACCAGATCACTTTCTGATATTTCTTCAAAAGATGACGCGTGTGATATTTCATTGGTACCATTTGGGCCATCTAAAAATAAATTATAATTGAAAAATTTTCAAAGTAACAAATTTGATCAAAATGAAAAAAAAAAACAAACAAACCCATTGGACTCAATTTAAAACAATCCCTATCTATGTTTTGAGATTCACTCGTGAGGCTATTCTTAGTTTTATCATTGACCTTACCATTATCGTCTTTCACCGGAGGACAAATATATGCTAAAAAAAGATGATAGTAATTTATTATCAATGCATTTTTATAAAAAGTCAAATAAATGTTATTAATAACCTTTGAGACACCTCATCATAAAGCCAAATGGCAATAACGGATCCATTAAACACAATAATCGAGCAGGACTTGGTAAAAAGGTGATAAGTAGTGGCGCATATATGAGCATTATTCCCGTTGGTTTACGAACATTCTCCGTGATGGCTTTCAAGCAAGCACCCATGTTAATATTAGCTCCAGCACTATCACCGGCCATTATTATTTTCTCACCTACAATAAATTATTTATATAATATAAATATATTGAATATTTTGAATTATATAAACTGACCAGTGAATCCTAAGATATCTTTATTTTTTAAAGCCCAACAGTAAGCATAAAATACTTCTTGCAGTGCGCGAGGAAAGGGAGCTTGAGGTGCTAAACTGTAATCAATTGATAAGATGGGTATGTCCATCCGAGTTGCCCAGTCTCGCAAATATACTTCATGGGAACGGCTACTTTGTGCAACAAATCCTCCGCCATGACAATGAAACATCAATGCTTTAGATGGCGGTTCACTGGCCGAAACTTCACCGACCTAAACATAAAATATTTAAATGAAATAGAATATAATTAATGAAGTATAGAATACAATTTTACCATTCCCTTGCGTCGAACTTTACTAATCAATCGAACATTTAATTTTTGAAGACCTAGATGTGCAGTCGGTGGTCGGATAGTGATAACATTACCATCAGCATTTTCCAATTCAAATGGCTCCGGTGGTATAGATATTATTCTATTGACCGCCACTGATGCAGAAACAAACTTAGGAAGCTTGTGCATAATTTCTAAAAAAATATTCAATTTGAATAATAATATTTTCATAAATAATTTAAGAAAGAAAATTTAATAATCACCACTCTCAGCTAAAAACCAAAACGCCTTGCAAAAATCTATATTTGCATATTGAGATATATTAACAATCCTTCTCGCTCTCAATTCGGGATCAATCATATATTTTCCACCGGCCCAAACAGAATTCATAATATTTCCTTTATTGTAAAAAGCTTCCGAAAAACCTGCCATGCATATTGAAATTCCTTTCAAGATTCCGCGAATCGAAGGTGTGTACTGAAAATAATACCTGTTTGATCTCATCCAAAACTTATAAAATATGTAAAAAAAAAAAACCTGAAATCCCAAACATCTTCCGTAGAAACAATATTGGTTTATTGTTTCAGATTGAGCAAAGAGGTCTTGAGCAGTGTGATCATTGCTGGGAAATAAGTCTCCTTCGTTTGACCATTCTAATACTGTTAATAAGTGTTGTATACATGTAGACAAAGAAGCCAAAAGTTGACAACAAGCCTCTAATTCCCTAAAAATATTTCAAATGAGATTATATGAAATAAATGAATAATTCATCCCCTGATACATGTGAACATCATCGGGAGTCGAATATAAAATCATGCTAGATTTACTCTAACTCATATTATTATAAAATAAATATTAATTACATATTCAACAAGGATGACCTTATTGATGTGTAATGTTATTATAATATGTTTGTACAATGCTAAATAACAACTTTATCTCTGGTATATTTTTATCAAAAATTAACATGCTCTACTCATTCTATTATTTTCCAAATGCCTCTATAATTGCAAAGAATTTATTATTTTTATATATTTTTTACTTGTAACAAAATTTGCATGTTTTTAATCAGTTCATCCTAGTGGCTAAAAATGATTTAATGAGTCTGAAGTGAAAAACATAACACATTAATTTTATCTTAAGTTAAAATATGTATATGCGCAATTAATATCAATACATTGTTTTTTTAGTTATAAATGATTAATAATTAAGTCTATATGTATCTGAAAAAAATTCCATACTCACTTTGTGTAATACCATTTTCTGAATAATAAAGAATCACGAGAAATAGCTATTTGGCGCCCCAATGTGAGGCCATGGAGGATACAAGCGTCCACGACATAAAGGAAACTACGATATCCATTTCCAGGAGTTGTTTCATCAAAGTCAAATGAAGGGGCCACCTAAAATAAGTTGCAATAATTTTCTTAATATAATAAAAAAAGTGTGATCATTTAGAATGAATTATTTATTTGTACCTTAGAGATTGTAGAAAGTGCAGGGCTTATAAGAGTAGCGGAATGACTGAGACTCAAACAAGCAGCGTGGAGTCTCTGGCCGCACTCTGACTCGTCACTCACGAAGAACGCTGCATTCTCTCTGCACACTTGCTGTAGAGTCTCTTGAAGACCAGCTCTTCCAGGATCTTCAGGGACATGAATACTTGAAGTAGAAGCACCACAATTGTGGATAGACACAGATACAGGAACAGGCACCGATAAGGCTGAGGTCGAAGCCATCTTGGTAGCGGAGACCAGGCCTCTCCTGATAGCACTGTTCATCTCCAGCGTCCAGTGTCCAGTGTTCACTTCACCTCAATGTTCCATCATTTCTTTAAAACTGTCAATTCACATTAGCCGTCATTTCTTCTTTTCATTGCCATATCTCGCGCGCAATACTATTTTATTTTAAATTTTCACACAACATATCCTTTGTTCATAAAAACACCAAGTAAGATAACAAGACAGTTATCTTTGACTTTGTTTACGTATTTTTTTTTTTTCAAAAAATTGTATTTCAAAGTATCTTCGTACGAGCGAATACAACACTACCGAATGACGAATATATTAAATGCTTAATTTAATCCAATCTCACTGACTTATATTATTTACATCTTGTACCAACATTTTCTAGCAGAATGAACTTCATTCGTAACAGCTAACAGAAGAAAAAACCAGTGAAAGAAATGCATAAAAAAATAAATATAAATTCTTTAAATCTCATCAAACCTACTATCTATCTTCTGCTTATATATGAATAATATGAACTCTGAATTAAATTGTAATGTAAAGGGTAATTTATGAATGCATAATAAGCAGGAACTGTGATTGATGGCAACCCTGATGTTGAAGCGCTAGCCGATCTTTCCGGTTGAGAGTGTCGCCAAGGTTGGTTCTGTTTCTTGTTGTTCTGTTCCTCGCCCTGTGCTGCTGTTCTCCTGATGTCCCGCTAAGCCCCGCCCCCTTCCCGTCCCTCCAGAAGTGCCTGTCTGTCCTCTTTGTGACTGTTGTCTTTGTCTAGGGTGTCAAAAGGGCGACTCCTCCCAGCACGTGTCACCTGTCAATTCAGAAACGATCCCAGTTGTAATTGTTGTGGTTGAAAATATCTTGTAAATAAGATATCAATTTTATTTTCAGATGCCGTCTGTCACACTTAAAGATGTTGAACAAGACAAGGTTGTCAAAGAAATCGCCGCATTCTTGAAAAAGTAAGTGACATTAGTATTGCACATATTGATCATAATATCTCGCCGATTATCAAAGTACAGATGAGTAATGGAAGTATTGTCTGATTCCAGGTCCGGCAAATTACCGGTCCCCGAATTCGTGGACTTGGTGAAGACCGGCAGATTCAAGGAGCTGGCTCCTTATGATGCCGACTGGTACTACGTGAGATGCGCTTCCCTGGTGAGACACATCTACATCCGCTCCCCCATCGGAGTCCGTACAGTGACCAAGATCTTCGGAGGACGTAAACGCAACGGAGTGACTCCCGCCCACTTCTGCCGCTCTTCAGCAGGTATCGCAAGGAAAGCTCTCCAGAGTCTCGAGAGCTTGAAACTGATCGAGAAGGGTTCCGATGGTGGACGCCGTCTCACTAAACAAGGCAGGAGAGATCTGGACCGTATCGCTGCTCAAGTCAAGGCTAAGGCACGAGCACGCAAAGACACACAAGGCCCCCTCGTTTTGTAAGCTCTAACAATTTAAATAAAATAAGATCCAGATAAACAATTCTTTTCTTTCATATGATTACCCAAAAGTAAAACTTATCAGTATTTGGATAATCACATCAACCTATTTATTTACTTATATTAATCTAAAAACTAATGACGGCAATAGCTTCTAAACAAAAAATATATTATAGTGTTGAGACAATAATAATTATCGAAAAAATTAAGTAATCAAATTTATAATTGCCATATTTAAAAATATTTCCTTATAGTTTAGACGAATAAAAGTATTTGCTTGATGTGATTTTTTCAATTCAATTAGTAAAATTGTTTTCACCCTGATTTCCTGTATTGTAAGGTAAATACTGATATTAAGTTGGTGATCTCCGTAACTAGTAATAGTTAAGATCACTGACACAATGAATTAACACGTCTAAAAAACTAATAAATAAAATTCTTCCCGTAAAAATTGTTATTGATCAACTGCACTTGTACATTTTCAAGGTAATTATTTTTTCATAATGTGGAGGTGTTTCAATAATTTCAGGAAATCACCCCCATTAAATAAATTTCCAATATTGATTACTGAAGACATGATAAAAAAAAATACAAATTAAGTAATTGATTTTTATTTTAACTGTTAAAATATTATACATTTTTCTTATGGAAAGTAAAGACACATCAGTCGAAATTAAAGAGAAATGATCTACGAATAATTTTAACATAATGGTAAAATTTATAAGCACGCTTAGTTACTGTAACACATTTACAAATAGTAAAATTAAATTTGTACGTTGTAATTTTTAAGCAAAAAAAAAAATACAATTATACCTAAGCTTTACACACAATCTCGTTCATAGCATTCATTCGCAGAGTGACGAATCTGAAGGTGTTACAATACGTTTTAAAGTGTGCCAAATTGTGGGATAAATTCTAACTCTTATAAATATTATATAAATTCAAACCTTGACACAAAATGCAATAAAAATACACACGCTGTCTTGTACTCGAGATATTTCATACATTATTATTAACATTAGCCACACAATCCATTCAAAAACCACATGCAAAACAACAATTTCTGATAAGCTACCTTAAATGTGTATTTGTTTACTCGATATGAATGCAAAGTAAATCAGACACTTAAACACTAAATGAAGTTTGTAGACAATAATTGAAGGGAACAGATTTAAATAATAAGTCGTAATGTTAAAATAATACTAGATTATAACATGTATTTCCCGCATTTACAACACTGAATGACAACGCAATAAGATCCTCAATAATGTAAATATGAAAATATATCTACAAATCCAATAATTACCAAAATTAACAATATATAATATAATAATATAGTCCACAAGTCATAGCAACAAGTAGCTGGCACTTTTTCATCTATCGTAATAACATTTTCCAATTTAATATTTTCTTTACAAAGTGAAGTGGTTAAAGGCATTTTATATACAATTTCTCTCTCTCGATTTTTGTAAAAGAAACATAATTTCTCTTAATACTTTTTTGTTATTTTTTTTTTGTTTTAATGAATCACATTTTGATACGAATATTACTTAAATATAAGGAACACAAAAAAAAAAATCACCATAGGTAATATTTTTCACATGTGTCGAGATCTGGTCGTTATATTATTTTTTTTAGATTTAATATGGTGTAATCTTTTCCTTTAACACTTCACATTTCGTTTAAAAATTTGATCTATTTATCATTTATACTGTTTAGAAAAGCTCATTGTCAATATTGTACGGTGACGTGTACTACGACACTTCTGTTTCTGTGGACTCTTCGCTGACTTTATCTTTGACCGGTGTGTCGCTACTCACTTCCATCTTTGAGATTTTTTCTTCCTTGACCTCTTTCTCCTTTACCTTCTCCACGGAGCTAGTTTTCCTCGACAGACTTTTTCTGTTGCCGTTGTGTTCGCTCGGTTTGGAATCCTTTTTGTCCCTGTGTCCTGATGGCTTCTTGTTGTGATTGGCGTCTTTAGTCTTGCTTCCGTATTCGGGACTACTAGAAGACTTGGCAGAACAAATGACACAATAATAGTCTTCGTCGTCTTTGAGGGAGGTTTTATTGAGACCGACACAGTGCAAATGGAACCACTTCTCGCATGCTCCATCACATTGTACCCAATCGACTTCTTTCCCTGGTAAAAATCAACACATATGGTGAAATTGAAATTAATTTAGATCATCAGCGAGACTTACCTGTGGGTCTTAAGCAGGTGGGTGCTGCGCAATCTTCATCATCATCATTTGAACTCATATTTCCTGAACTCGAATTACCTTCTGACATGGGAGACTTAGGAACTGGTTTTCCGGATGGCTCATTTTCATTATTACTAGTTGTTTTTGCAGTACCTTTCTTTAACTTGTATAACCCTAAAATTTACATTTAAATATATAATTGGTGCAAAAATTATAATTTTAAAATATTAATATTTACCTCGTCGCCCACGTATCGAAGGTTTACCCTGAGGCATCACACCTTTGGGCGTCAGACCTTTTCGTCGTCTTTCTTGTTTAGCAAGATAATGCTTGGTCATCATTAGACTACTTCCGCCCGGTATGTTCTGTAAACTTCGTTTTCTATTCATGTACGCCGAAGAAATTTTAGATGACTCTGGAGTTTTCTTGACAGGAACAGGAGTAGAGCTGGGTGATGTATTTCCCGGAGATGGGGATTTTCTTGTCTTTTTAAGAGGTAAGCTCTTACTTAATGCTAAAAATAAATATACTCATTAGTCACAAAAAAATCCATTTTGAAAGTTAAAATGAATATGATATGTCAACATACGATTGATATCCTTACTTCTTTTGGGTCGTTTGAGGTGGTGACGTCGTTGTAGTAATGAAGCATTGGTACGTTTCATTACTACACCGCTTGTAGCGGATGTATTCTGTTTATTGGTACCGAGAGCTGATCCTGAATTAGAATTCTTCAAACCACGTTCATTCCACACTCCTTGAGGTTCTCTGCTATCTCGACATGCACGCACTACAGTCCACAACAAGTTTGTCTCGGCCAAAGAAACCTACAATATTCGAATACATCATTGCAAACTTGCATTTTTGTATAATAATTACAAAAGCTACCTCTAACAAATCGCCTTCCATTAAGAGATCTTCAACTCGATGTTGAATGTGTGATGGTAAACGAGGTCGGCTAGGTGAGCTTTCATTCTGACTGAATGTTTGAGGAGATGCAGAGTATGTATGTTCAGATGCAGATGTATTTCTAAATTAAAATTAAATTGATTAGCACATTATAAATGTTATTATATTCCAGTTTTGTTATTACCTATTGTGCATTTCTGAATCGGAGGATAAGTCACCTAATGACGAATTAAATGATGGTTTATTTGGTGTGTCAGAATTTTTTAAAGGTTTCCGTACTTCGAATGGTTTTTCAATTTTTTCTATTACAGCTTTGATGTCTTTGTAAGCTAACAATGCTTTAGCACCGTCTTGCCAAGCCATTGCCCTTTCTGTCAAGCATTGGAGAGCTTCACCTTCCGCTAATCTTACAGGAAGTCGCTGTAGTGCCATTAGTAAATTAAGAATTACATCTAACGGTGGACGTTGTGTTCTCAAACAGCAAGGACACAGAAAGTGTCCATTTGCAGATTTCGGATTACTCGAAGGGGATCCGGGTGTGGGTGAAGATGAACCAGGTGATACGGGTGAATCGGATGAGTTTTTACTAATACACCCAGCTAAAAAATAAATTTTTATCACATTTTAATTGACCTATAGACACATTATTAATAAATATTGAATATTACTTACAATGGAACCATTCTTTGCATAATTCACACTGAGACATGCAGCCATATTGTCTTTTTTGACAATAGCAATACGTGACTCCTGGTTGAGGTACTCTGATATCCTTGCGTAAATTTTTGGTTCTAAAAAAAGACACATCTAAAATACTGATTATCTGTTCCATATTTATCTTACTAACCGTAATTCTCTCATGTTGGAAATTTCTTTTTCTTCAGCAGCCTTAAATGCTGCAACAATTTGTGTAGGGCTTCTGTCTTCACTGAAGTTTTTCATAAAACTATCAGACGGGTTGGAGGCGGTGTTTTGGCCTGAAATTCGACCAGCACTGGATTTGATTGTGTTTAATGAGTTTCCGCCTGTAGACCGTCTTGTACCACTCAATATATCAGTTCTAGGACTGTAAAATGAAATTATTACATGAATAAGTAAGTTTTATGAAAATTTTAATATTGTGAATAAAAGACTACCTTAACGCTTCCATGAGACCGTTCTGCCAATTTTTTTTCAAAAATGTCTTTGCTGTACAGTCCTTCCATTCTTTAGCAGCTTTAAGGGCTTCGGATAAAGAGTCTTTTTCATACAAATTAATTGATATGGCCGATCCCTTCTTTACAATTGTTTCCAATGTAGTATAATATGGATATGATTCTTTTGCTTGCATTTCTTCTACCTATTTATAAAAATAAATGAGTTTCAACACCATTTTTAAACAGAATTGTATTGTGAATTAAAAAATATTTACTTTTATCAACCAATCTTTGGCTTGTACGACAGCATTAGTTAATTGTTGTTTGCTTGGTAGAAGTGCTTCAACTGATTCTCCTTCAAATAATAAGGTTTCAACATCAGTTAGAGATTGATGTTCCGAATCGGGTGATAAAATTGCTTGTGCTTTCTCTTCCCATTGTTCAATCTGTTGCATAGATAACAAATTAATATAAGTAGAATGATAATAATTAAAAATATACAATTGGTTAATAAAAATTAACCTGATTCTTAAGTCCTTGTAAGTATGCTAGTTGTGCTTCCAATCTATAATGCGGTTGAATCTTCAAACCATGTTCAAGTAACCGAGTGATAGTTTCAAGAGTGAATGATTCAAAATCTTCACGGTGAAGTTTGACCTCTTCCAAAAATTTCTCCTATAAATGACACGAGGTTTTTATTAACTCTCCTGAATATTTAAAATACATAAACATATTATCAAAAAAAATTATGCAAAAACCTGTTGCAATCTATTTATTATTAATGGATGTTTTTGTAGTTGAATACAGAGTGCAGCCCCTTTTTCGGCACACGCTTCCAAATCCTTAATTTTAGCAGCTGTATTACCAACTCCGGGTTCTCCGACTAGAAGACAATCAGCAGTTTTCTCAAGTTCAATTGTTTGACGTAGTACTTCTTTCACAGCAGAACCTATAATATTAAAAATAATATTTAATAAATTCTATACATTATCTATCATATTTTTGAATTCACCTTCTGGAAGAACACACGCCAATCCATCAATTTCTTCACAAAACAATGTTAACTCTTCAACTGTGAGACGGTATTTGAGATCAGTGCTATGACGAGTTCTGGTTCTCATTTTATTAAGATCTAATTGATGGATGACAGAAGCACATTTTTCAGCATCTTCAATGGCAACTTCCAAAGCTCGCACGAGATCTGATTTTTGCATCTAAAATTAACATTGATAATATTAAAACATATCCACAAAAAAATTATATTTGATTAAATTGAAAAAAAAAATACTTTTAATTCGTGAGCTTTCTTTAAATGATTCCTCAAGCCTTCTAGATCACAAGATTTGGGTGTATCCGGATCCAAGGCATTTGAGACTGCATCTGCCCATTCACGGACAGCTTCAGACCTCAATTTTAGTTTATCCAACATTTTTGGCAATTCATCAAGAGTAAAACGGTATCTGTGAAAAGAAATAAAATTGAGTAAAAATCAAAAATATTATATTAAATCTGTTATGCAAAATATTTACCTTAATTTGTGTTTTTGTGGTGGACATTGACAAAGTTCGGTGTAATGACGAAGACATACAAGGTTTGATGTGCATGGACAAGTTACTGCTGACAAGAAACAGGTGGTTTTACAAGAAAAACACTGCCGCTCATCATCTGGAAGCAGTTCATATGCTTCCCGTTCAGCTTCGGTGACTCCCTAAAATAATATATGTATGTAAGTATGGTATAATAATACAGATTGCAAGTGAAAACACTATAATTACCCAATCGAGAAGACTTTTTCTTAGTTTTCTTTCATGTGACAGCATACTTCTCATATCTTGATATGTGGAAAGAGCAACAGTCGCTTCTAATCTTTCTGCCTCTAAAGCCATTTTGCATACAAGCTCATCGTGAGAAAATACACAGAACCGTCGCAAATTTGAATAGTGCGAAATGCATTCCCTTCCAATTTTCAGCTAAAACAAAAAAAACATTATATTTTCTGCATGTATAATTATAAACATACTTTTAGTATATGTACCCAATCAGCAGGAGTGAAATTAACAGCTTCGGCAAAATTATATCCTTGATTAAAGCCAGCATGGTATGCTCGTGGAAACGTAATAACAAATTCTCCTGCATTTTGATCAGTTCTGAAAAAAAAAGTATGTATTGCACAATACTAATCAAGTTATAAATAAACATTACCTGTAAACAGGGACCCCAGCTTGCATTAGAATATTGGGATTCATGATAGTGACAAGCTGATGAAGTAAATCTGGTTGCCAATGGAATAATTCTGGAGCTGCTGATCTCATAGTGGTTTCAAAAAGTTCTGCTTTAGAACCTGGTACTCCATACCTGAATATAATAAGAACTTATAAGAAACCAATAAGAAAATAAATGGAAGTAAAATGATTTGAAACAAACCATGTCTTTGGTTCTCCCCAATGCATATAATTTATGGAATAGCTCCAGTGGTCTTCATTGTGCCAGCAAAATGTGGCAAAACACATTCCAACATACATCCAGGGCACCTAAACATTAAGATTAGAAATTATTGAATGATATAAAAAAATAAAATTACAATTTGATCATTTAATTACCTTCATTCCAGATATATCCGCATTAATGTATCCAAGGACACTTCCTTCAAGCACTGGTAGATTATTAAGATTCCAACTAGAATCAGCATATTCCTGATCTCCAGCATAGAGATTTTCACTTTGCTTGGTAGGAAAACCTACAAACAAAAGTTATTATTGTTCGATTTATAAAAACATTATTTAAAAATCACTGTCATACCAGAGCCATGATCCATGGAATGTAAGTCAGCTCCATATTCTACTGTAACATCTTCATCGATGGAAGATACTATTCTCCAAAATTCTTTCTCCACTGTTTGTGTGGGCACCATCTGGCAAATAATTATTATAAAATTTAATACAATATCTAAACGGCAAAATGTGATGAATAGAACTCGTCACTTACATGAACAGGCATGTTAAAATATTCTGATTTGAATTGATCAGCCATTTCACCGAACTGCTGAAGAGTGTACTCTCTCTGCGCTTGTTCAAATCCAAAGGCTTCTGTCGGTTTGGACACCTATAATAATTGTGGATTACAATACCTGCCCTATAAATATTTTTACTTCACCCTGTTTTGTGTACTACTTACTTCTTGTGCAATGCATTTTGGACATCTCCAGTCTCCTTTTGGGATGTCTCCGAGTGGTGGCATAAGACAAAATGTGTGATAAGAATCATCACAACCATCACATAGAAGCATTTGCTCTTCTATATCTCCACGTCCACAATTGTGACAAATATATTTGGCCAACTGTTAAAATATAATTAAATTACTTGAAACGCCCATTACTTTTTATCATTAAAATGATTCCAAACTTACAGGATCAGCTCCGTCATGAGTTTGTGAATCAGGAGCAGCGGGAACAACATTAACAGTCATCGACACTTGTCGCTTAGCTTGTAGTGAAGCACGGCTGGGTGTATTGCGCATTCGACGAGAATATAGACTATTCGGACATGAAGCTATTTGAGGGGGTGAAGTAAAGCTGCCAGATACTTTTCTCTTTGCAGGTGATTCTCGTAAAACTATAAAACAATAGTTAGAAATTAAATCAAATATTAATAAAAATAAAAAAACTATATTACCTCGTCTGTCATCATTGTCAGATATGTTATTTTTTCCAGGAGATGCACTAATTTGTTTTTTGGAATCTTTTTTCTTCTCCTCATTTTCATTAGCTTCATTTTCCGCTTCCAGTTCACTCTAAAATATAATATTAAATAATTTAAAAACTGAAGAATTTTATGATTTCTTAAATAAAACATACATTTATTTTTTTCCATCTTCTGGTAGAGGGTTTGTTATCAGGTGTCGATTGTGGAGAGTTTTTCTGAGCAGATCCTCTTTTATATGCAACAGGTATAATGTTTTTCTCAGGTGTCATTTCATTTTTGTTCTCGGGTTTCTATTACAAAAAAAAAACAATGAAATTAATAGAAACACTGATAATAAATTAATATTTCTGAAGCTTACAATGTCAGTTTTGTCGCCTTGCTTGAATAGATCATAAGGGAATAGAATTTTTTCATAATGATTCTTCAAAATAGTTCCAACTCCTTTTCCTTGTGGATGACCCATTCTAACAGCTATTTTTGACCATTTTCTCTCTGCCGTGCAGGTTTCAAAACCACCTTTAAATTACACAAAATTATTAATATGGAACAGGGTATATAAATCTATTTGTTGTGTAGAATTAATTACCTCCTTCTTTGACAATCTTATGTAGTGCATAAAGATCCAAGGGTTTACGCTCGACAGTCGGAATTTTTAGAAGAGACCCTTGTAACTCCCAAAACTTTACTATTTGGTCCAAAAAATTGAGTTTAACTCTAGTTATGGCCTGACAAAATAAAAACATGATAATGTATTGATTGATTTGAAAAAATATATATTTGTTATGTAACACAGCTTATGAATTAAAATAAACTTATGATATAAATGTACTCACTTCTAATTCATTAAGTCGTTGAATTCTCGGGACGAATCTCAATTTATCAACATCCACAGCGAATGGTGGCTGCCAATTCTGAAATAAAAGCAAGAGTTAATTACTCGTAAGCAATCTTTAAATATTTTTGGAAGGCTTTTACTGAAGTTATTATTTACATTCTATCTAATCTGTATCAATTATTTTTATGAAAAATGAATAATTTAACCAGGATTCAAACTACATATCATCTAATATTTGTTTTATTTTCTGTTTTTACCTGCCATTCTAAATTACCATATTGTACTTATAGCAACACATATCCGGTTTAATAGTAAAAACGATATTTTTATAAATTGTGTATAACCTTAATGGGAGACAATGGTTCAATTCACAGAGTGAATAATGTGTTTATGTCTCTGGTTTAAAATTAATTAAAAAAATATACCAATAGTATTGTTAACCTTGTTTTAATTACTTGTGACATGTTTAATAAACTATTTTTCTCAGTGGAAATGAAAGAATTTGATGCTACGTTAAGTAAAATCAATAAGTTCATATGCAATGTGTGATGTGATACAATGAACTTTAATTATACAACGGGAGAAGATTGAGAGGGGAAAAATGAAAAACGGCTGTATAATTAATAATTAAGTGGTGTGGTTAAAATGAATAAGGTGTATTTTAGCTTTTCAACCCCAATTTTTAACATTTTAGATGGTGAATTTATTGTTGGTTTCATGATAAATGTCAGTGTCGACTATAACAAGAGGTGATGAGAGGCGATAGTGAGAAAAAAAATGAGTGTTTTACAAAATTGTGTCAGGCAAGAAATCTAACATTGATAATAAATTATTCAGTGACTCTGTAGAAGGGAATAGATTGTGAGGAGGCAATGTAGGCCATCTTTGATCTGGACATGGTGGACGTGCACGGGGAGACATTACGAGGGGCGCAGTCACGGTGGAGCACCAGCCTCAGAGCCGAGGACAGCCACTGTTTTCGCTCGATATCATAAATGGCGACGTTACGTTTACGAGTCGACGGCGTTTCACGTTAACATTACAAGCGCGCGGCAATCAGAGGAATTGTGTAGTGTGTAAGGAGCAGTGGAGTGCAGTGGAGGACAGGAGAGTGCAGTAGAGTGCAGGGGCGGCCGGTGGAGTGTAATAATAATACAGACTAAGAGCAGTACTCACTGGCGGCGGCTTGATCTTGCAGATGCCACACTTCTCCGCCTCTGGCCTGATCCTCGCGATGTAGCACAGCGGGTCTTGGAACTCGGCGGCGGTCGGCCTGAACACGGGGGCCTCGGGGGGCACCACCCATGAGAAGCCTTCCACTGCTGAAGGGGCTGAGGCGGGGGCGGCGAGCACTGGGGCGGCGGCCACTGCTGAGGGGGCGGCCGGAGTACCCAGGGCCGGCGGGTCGTCACACTTGCCCATGGCGTGTACTGTGATACTATAGTAGTGTGTACTCCTAGACCAGTGCAAGCATCATCATCATCATCACAATCACCACGAGCCGCCGTCACCGCGTCACTGACTTGCCCGATGTCCTGTCCTCGACTGCCAGTGCCAGGGCGAGTAGCTGCCCGAGCTATATCTGCATGAACTGTTTTGACATCCTCTACTTGATGAATCCACTATTCTTTTCTATTTTCTCGAAATTTTAACCAACATTTAAATTAAAAAAAACTATTTTCACCAGATTCCTCTCAAGATGATAAATCCACTACATACAATTTTTCAGATTGTATATAAAAAATAAATAAAAATATCAATTTTGCTTAAAATAAGTTAAATAAAAAGGAAAATGAATTCAATTTCACGTTTTGAGATGATTTGTTGAAGTGAATTAATCGATAGATGTATAGTAGTAATATTAGATGTGATAGCAGTGCACCGAGGTCGCGCAGGTTTATAGTATACAATCGATCAGCCGCCATTTGCAGTGGGCAGTGGTGGTGTTAGTGCCGTGAAGCTGTCCTGCTGCAGCATGTGTTCCTGGCCGCGCCTGTTCCTGCCGCTGTGCCTGTTGCTGTGCTCCTCGGCCGCCCTGTCTGGTACAGCTAAGCCACGCTAAGCCACGCCTCTCTTCCTGCTCCTGCTTCCGCCGCCCCGCCTGCTCCTGTTCCTGCTCCCCTGATACTCTTCTCCTTTCACTCTTGTAACGAGATCCTCAACTAGTTAAACTCCATCACCGCCAATTCCTTATATTCCCAAATACTTTATTAGTAGCCATTTTACTTGTGATATTTGATCCCGAAATCAACTCAGTGTCATATTTCCCCATTTTATCACCGAATCCTCCTCTATACATTTTACAATGAAAGTATATTGTGTACTGTTTGTAATTTGATACAACAAATGAAGTCCCCTTTTTCGTACAAAACCATTCTTAATTTTCTTATTAAATATTTTTATTAAAATCATGTTATTGATAATCAAAACTAATATCTTAAAAATAAAATTTTAAGGATTTTTTTAAACTAAAATATCCTTGTTTTTTCATAAAATAAATTTAATTTAATAATTTATTTTATTAGAATGCTAGTCTTTAGTTAAATATTACTTTTTTTCACAGCAACTTATTGTTATATGTATACATACATCTGAATCAATTATTTAATCTTTAATACTTTCAGTGTTTTTCATGCATTGCTTTTTCAAATATGTAATCTGTTATGTGATGATGTCAAATTGTCTCACACCCACATATTACTTTACTGTATAAACACCTCAATGTCAACAGTTTAGTTAAATATTTTCAAGCCACGAGTGTAAAATTACAAATTATATGCTTTAATGTCCTCATAATGTTTAGAATATTTATGTATAATTTAAAAGTTGATTTAGAAAGGCTTCAAAAGGGTCACGGCTATTTGTATTCTGACTCATTTATATGATGACTTCACTTGTTATAAATAGTTGTTGGATAATTTGACATTTTCACTTTGATACTAATTAAAGAACACAGTGATTGTCAAAAAAATATTTGTGAAAATTGTTTTAATTTACAAGTACAACTGATATGGACAAATTTCATTAAACAGCGAGCATTTGACTTGAGAGTTAAATCTCACCAAGCCTCGCTGCCTTTTTGTGCAATCACTATATTTCAAACCAATTGACTGCACAAAAATGAACCTAAAACTCTTGAGTTAGGTAACTAATTATTACAATGAAAACAACCCAATGTAATGAATACGAGTTTAGTTATTAATAACTAGAGGAGCACGGCCTCCATTTATAATTTTGATCGTAATTAAACATCAACATATTATAAGTTAATACGAATGTAACTTAACCCAAAAAATCATATATGATGTGATTTTATCTCGCTTATACTTTTTTGTCACAACATAATACTATATTTACTACATTTTATACTTCTCACAATTAACTCTAATATTTGTATTATTATATTGATAAAAACATATTTCACAATATAACTTAAATGAAAAATAAATTTTATCTATATATGTTTTAAAAAATATGTCGACAAATTAATACATAATTCATTGTGGAATGTTTATTCATTAAATAACACAAATTTCTGCATTTGTTTGGTTAAAAACATTTATTTCTGTTTATTTAGTGGTTCCATATCTTGATATACCGGACATTGAAAATGGGTATCATGGATTAATTAAAGAAAATGAGACAATTGTCGAAGTGACACCTCCCATCCGAGCCAAGGGTGATATATGCTCTTTCCTCATTCTTAACAACAAACATCATGGAGAAGCTCCCTTCGAGGTACACATAACATAAATATTTTTTTTACCATGAATTTTTACATAATATCTACTTTAATACAGGTCGTTGTCACCAATGGAAATGAGGCAACTCTCCGTGTCAGACACAGCCTCAATTGTGAGAAGAGAAGAAACTATAAATTTGATATTGCTGCTGTAGGTTGCGATGGCAGTTATTCACGAACGTAAGTCTTGAATAAGCCTCCTGATTTAAGAAAGATATCTTACAAGTGTTTTATTTTAAAACTGTAGAGCTGTAGTACATATCACCGTTGTTGACATCAATGAATACCCTCCAGTCTTCGAAGAGTCATCTTATGTCCGTGAAGTTGAAGAAGGACGCTTGTATTCTGAGATTGTTCGTGTTGAAGCAACAGATCGTGATTGTACTCCTAAATATGGAGATGTTTGCAAATATGAAATTCTCACTGCTGATCAACCCTTCACTATTGATAATGAAGGTAAATAATCTTTTTTTGGAACTTTTTGCAATTCATGATTTTAATTAATTAATCTGTTTTAGGTGTTATCAAAAATACTGAACCGTTAGATTATGAAAGGTCACACAATCATATTCTCTCGGTTGTCGCCTACGATTGTGGAATGAGACAATCTGTGCCTGTAATGGTTACTATCAAAGTCAATCGACAGTGCAATATGGGCTGGAAAGGTAGTTATTAATATATATTTTGATATATTGCAAGTTAATTAATTTTATTTCTCATATCAGGTATCGCAGAGCGCGTGGATTATCCTCCAGGAGGCGGTCCATTATCATTATTCCCATCAGCAGATCTTGAGTCTTGTGTCGCTCAACGCTGTTCTGAAGGGGGCGGTAGTAGTGTGGTACAAAAATTAAGATCTACCGTTTCTTTGCGTAGCTCTCACATCGGCAAAGGTTGTGACAGAGACACGTATTCTGTTCACAGTCAAAGACGTATTTGTGGTAAGTTTTAATTTGGATTTAATAATTATAAAGCCTAACATATTTGAAACTTCATAGGTGCAAGTTCTCAATCTATCGATCTGTTGCCAAGTCCAGGTGTGGGATCGGAATGGACCAAGTCTCTCAAAACTGACGAAGGTAGTAAAAGATTTTATTATTTGGTAATTTTTTTTTATTTCAATTCTTGTTTTATTATAAAGGTCATGAGTCAGATCAAATATTTTCATTTGATGGAGTCACAACTGCCGCAATCATCCCCGAGTCTGTATTGAATCATTCCTTATCCAGCACATTCTCTATTTCTACTTGGATGAAGCATGCTGACCACCCCGAGATGGACAAACATAGAAAAGAACACATTATCTGTCTCGCCGATGATCACAGTGAGTTTGAATAATTAAAAAGTTATCACCACTATTTACGATTATTTCATAACAATATTTTCAGAAATGAACCGCCATCATTATGCATTGTTTGTGAGAAATTGCAGACTGATATTGCTCTTGCGGAAAGATTTTACCGAAGGAGATTTGAATATCTTCAGACCAGCTGAATGGAGATGGAAGATTCCACAGGTAAAAAAAATTAGCGCTTGTCTCTGTCCTGGAAACTGGATTTGTTTGGTCTCTAGTAATATCTTGAAATCATGGTTTAATCCAATGTAAAGAAAATAAAAATTTCAATGTAAAGAATTAACTTAATGAAGAGTTAGTAATAGTAAAAGCCGTTTTTATATCCCAACTCTGCTATGGTTTCATGAAAAAATCTTATTTCATTTGCTTGTAATTTAAACCATGTATTTTTTGAAATTGTCAATTTTTGTCAATCAATTAGGTTTGTGATAATGAATGGCATCATTACTCCGTGAATGTTCGTTTCCCCAACGTTGAACTCTTCATTGATGGTAAACTTCATCACGCTGAACCCAAAAACCCTGAAGTTATCGACGATTGGCCTCTTCATCCGACTAGAGGTGTGACCACTACCCTCACCGTGGGCGCTTGTTGGCAAGGTAAATATTATAATCTGCTTAATTATTAACATTTATTATATTCTGTTAATTTATTTTATAGGATCTGATGCTAAGATGAAGCACTTCATGAAGGGTTCACTTGCCGGGTTGAATGTTCTTCTTGATGGTGTTGAAGGTCATCAACAACTGAAATGTTTAGCACAATGTCGTGAAGGATTGTCTCTTGCTCCAGATCTATGTAATTATCAATAAACAAAATATTATATCTTATCTTGATTATTAAATAAAATTAATGTTTTTACAGATCTCAATTCCGTGGCTGTTGAAGGAGATAGCGTTCAAGATTTAGAAAACCTTCTTAGAAAAGTCACTTACACCAATTCACGAATGTTCCCAACTCCAGGCAGAAGGAATGTTCATATAACAACAACAATCACGTAATTATAATAATATTTTTGAATATTATTTGTAAGTTTTGAAACATAATCGTGGATATATTTATATTTTAATAGTTGTGAAAATGGTCATATATTGAAAGTTCGTCCTGCGGAGACTTACATCATGGTGCTCCAGCCACAGACACCGACTATTCTTATCAACGGTACAACCAACACCCCCTGTGATTGGGCTCATTTTAGATCGAATGTCGATGTATTCTCAGATGTCGGTATTAGTGTGCTCAATTCCGATGGTACTACTCCCAAAGGTATAAAATAGTTTAATTTTTCATAGGCTTTTTTATTTACGTTGAATGCTCTCTTAATAGATGAAGCTGCTCAAAAGTTGGACTCTTGTGTCGTGTCCATTTATCCTGCTTTGAACCCAGACCATGAATCTTTGTCAATCAAAGGAGCTGCTGATCTGCCGTTGAATTATGATATCAGAGCTACTATTTCCAAAGACGGTGTTATTCTTGGAGGAGCAGACTCTGTCCGCAACTATCAACATGTATGTATCAATTTTTTTTTTTAAAGTATAATTTTATTAATATCGATGTACTTTTAGGTTCTGCATCAAATCAAATACACCAACAAGAAGCCAGCATATTATTTGAACAGAGTTTTCAAGCTAACTTGTTCAGAATTGAACGGTCGTTTCACCAGCAATGAATATGTTCAAACTGTAAGAAAAATTACATTACTTTTTATTCTATGTGTGTATGCAAATATTGATTAAGTTTTTTTGTTTGTTATAAAGCTTACCGTTATCCAACCTCATGTAAAAGGAGCTGAACATCCTTTGAAAGAACATGCTTTGACTGCTGTTAATCATCATTTGGAACTCCACACCGGCATGGCCGATAAGATGGATACTCTTGACAGAGTCGCTAGTAGTGTAAGTTGTTATAATCAAATAAAAATGAATATTGAATAAATTTTTAAAATGTGCATAATTAATTACAGGAAAGTCATCACAGTCCGGCTGAAAACGCACACAAATCTGATCATCACAGCCTCCCCCAGCGACAATACATGGCACACGCACAGATGAATCAACACAGCGTAGAGATGCTGTCTCCGCACATCTTAGATACTAACATCAAACAGAATAGTGAGTGCTAAGTTAAATAAAATGTTTTATTGTATTTATATCATTCGTTATTTTATTACAGACCATGTTGCACTTCTCATCGGTGTAATCTGTGTTGGATTTTTGATGCTGGGCGCTGTCGTCGGAGTAGCACGAGCTCACAGAGCACATTCTAACCGGTCCCAAACAATTACTCCACCAAATCAAGATGCCGAAATGGCTTGGGATGATTCCGCTCTGACCATCACTGTCAACCCAATGGAGCATGTAAGTTGACCTTAACATCAATCTATTAATTTATCTTATTTTTCTTAACCCGGTTATTTAATTCAATTGTAGAATGAAGAGGAAGGAAGAGACATGGGAGATAGTTCAGATGGTGACAGTTGTTCCGATTCGGATTCCGACTGCCAGCATGACTCTTCTGACGATGAAGACCAACACGGTATGTAATTGAATTATCAGTCACTTGACCTTTACTTTATTTTCAATAGATGAAATTGTAAAATAGATATGAGCGGAGAATGGCTAAATAGTGTTAATTTTCAATTTCAGTGATAATAAAGAATCACAACAAATATAAGAATATCAATCAGCTGGAGTGGGATCACTCCACGATGTAAGGAGCGGCAGCTGGAACGGTAGCTATCGTCCACTAATCTACCGTTCTGCACATTTCCGAGTTATAGTTTATCTTCGAAATAATACTATCGGAGTAAATCTGAATATCCACTTGTTGTGAATGTTGTGTACTTAATAATATGTAAAAGCAAAAAAATATAATATCATTGTAATCCACTTTAAAGGAAGATATTTTTGGTCATTCTAAACACTATTTCTGCTAAGATTTATTTTTTCCCTACGCTGCAGCTAAAGAAATACATATTAAATATTTCACTTTAAAGTGGACAAAACTCGAAATTCTCAATGAAATGCTAAACGATCATGTTTTTTTTTAAATTATTTTTGTATGTGTTTTTAAATTATTTTAATTCAAATTGAAATGAAGAAAAAAATATACTAGTCACAAATTTTACTAAATTTGAAAAAAAAGAATAGTCTGTAGCCGAGGTCAGACCGATGGTTGAACTTTGGACTTTTCTTAGATTATTTTCGTTGATTACACTTTTACGGTCGTTTCACATTTCATTTGAATAGAGACAAAATACAGTGTTTAGCGTCTATACATATATAAAAAAAATGAATATTTTTTTGTTTTGCACATCGGTATTATTATGGAGAGATTGTATTTGTTATACTTAAATCTATATATGTATGTAAATAATAATTATATATATTTCATTGGAACTAAAGGAATATTGCAATAGACTTTAATGAAAAAGAAAACATATTACGCATACATGTATGTTTATATATATTTAAAAAAAAAGCTTTGATCATTTTTAAATGTGTGAATGTAGTATTCCCCCACCCAAATTGCTTGAAATGTGAATCAAATTATACAATAAAATTTTTACAAATCTAGGATTATTCCCACATACTTTTTTATGATGAAAAAAAATAATATCAATAACGATTATTAAGTCGTCTGTTTTTGCCATATCTTATAACTTTTAGTGAGATTAACGAAACACTCGTTTGCCATATTTGTGTGTGTTGTCGATCAAATTTAATTAATTATTATTGAAAATTGTACTTTTTGTCTGTGTTGACCTGATTCAGTATTAATTTGGACTATTTTATTTTCAATCAAATTCTGTTTGTTTTTTTTTATTTTTTTTAATACATTCCATTTATTATGTGTGAAAGTGCACGTTTATCAATGTTATGTTTAAAGATTGTGAGAATACTATGATGATGATGATGATTGCTAATGGCGCATCAATAATGTCATATCAAATAAACGTAACCATCTTTGTAGTTTTATATAAATGCAAAGATATTAAATACATACACATCATTATTGTAATAATTATACATTGTGTAAATGTAATTTGATACATTCACTATTAAGCAGCGCTTACATAACTTTCGGTGTGTAGTTCGATAGCCTTCTAAGAGATTTAATGAAAACTTGCTACATATCAGTTCTATTATTATTAGATTATAGTGTTTTATCGCATCTATTCTGTAATAAGTTTGTTTGTTTTATGTTTTTTTTATTACGTCGACCGAAAAGTAATAAAAAAAAAATGAAGGCATCAATGAAATATTAATTTTTTCACACTATGAAATTTATAGTCTTTGTTTTTTATGCTTGTAGATTAAATGTCAAACTTAAAAAATGCCTAGAGGCGGGTTAGTTTACCATTGATGATTATAATATTATGTTATCACCAATCACAGTCGTTTGGGGTATGTTAGTTTGTCTCTGCGTGTGTCTAAAGTTTGATATTTTCTCTTGAAACAATATATTTAATATGATAATTTTTTTAATATTTTTTTTCTTGCTTGATATTTTTTACAATTTTCAAACATTGCCAATTTATATTTTGTAATTCAAATTCCCGATACAATTTTTTTTATTACTTTTCGGTCACCCCAGTATAATATATCTCACAGATCTGTTCTATTTTTTAATTAATCCTATCCATTGTGAACGAAAATATTAAAAAAATAAACGCTACGAAGGTTACGGGGTAAGAGCATTTCTACTAAAAAAAAGAATATGTTATTTTGTTATATAGAAGTTTTAACACTACTAACAAGAAACCTTTACTGGGCTAAATCTAATAGGAATGTTACATTTATAAATAGCTGTTAAGTTTAAAACCCTGTCCATTTGTATTAAGCTATCTATCGATATTGAATTTTTATCATTTGTTCGATGTGTGCCGGATTTATTAATTGTACTGCAATATGAATACATGTAAGTGACGCTTTAACACAAAGACATCCAGCCGCAATGCATTTTTAATGGGAACACTTATGGGTCGAGTACATATCTAAGAATCATCACCGTTAGACTAAATATTGGCAATAATCTTGTTTCCGTTGTTGGAACGGCGCGCGCGTGTACTTTGCACAAATCAAATGTCTTTGCTATCATTATATTGATTTTTACTATGAAATAACAATTTTTATTATTAACACATGAGTTATATTTTAGTATTACACTGGCAGTATAATAATGTATAGTTCAGTTTTATCTGTGACTGTAGAAGAGGGTGGTATATTCATAATTGAATAAACTGAATATAAATCAATATCGTTGCATTTTTAATCACACTCCTACTTTGTTCCTTTTCAGGTTTTTAGACCTAACAACAAATTAAAATCAATTACTCAATATGTATTTTTTTTATCATGTATTCAATATTAGAAATTTATTTGATGGGTGTGATTTCCTGAAATTATTGGAAACACCTCCACGTTATGAAAAAATAATTACCTTGAAAGTGCAGTTGATAAATAATATTCAACATTTTTTATGGGAAGAATTTTATTTATTGGTTTTTTTGACACAATGATGTGTTAATTTATTGTCTGTCGATGATCTTAACTATTACTAGTTACACAGGTCACCAACTTAATAATCAGTATTTACCTTACAATATAAGAAATCAGTGTAAAACTGCATCAAGACAATCAATTGGGATTTTATTAATATTATTCCCAATCTCCCAGTCGTTATAACCAACCAAATCAATTTTTTATGACTTGTGCGGGATTTGAAACCATGATGACTTATCCTCCGAACTATTGCGCTTATAAAATTAGAAATCAAGTCAATATTGAAAATAAATGTAGGTTCTTTGTGAATTTGTATACAATCAGTGTCCTCTGTATATATAGAGGACACAGATACAATACAATCTGCAAGATAATATATCATTTTTAAAAATACATTATGGTTGTATTTTTTTTTTAACTTTCATAAAAAAAGTGGGGTTTTCAATTTAGCATATTATCGGAAAGTATATTTGAAACATATAATACATTTGTGATTGTTGCAAGAATGGCTTCAAATGATAAAACCTAATAACCACAGTTTGCTTGTTGGTTATTTAAATCAGTGATACTCAAAGTGGGAAAATACAATTATTTTATAATTTAGTGATTATTGTTTACAATTAAAAAAGCTGCTTTCTACTTTCAGTAAATCAGCAAAATTTCCTATCCGAGAACTTAAAATATTCTTCATGTTCAACCTGATGAAGAAAATAATATTCAATTTTAAAAAATCACAGTGATGAACCAAGGCTTCCCGCACCATCATCTTCCACTTAATGCGCCTCCAGTTATTAATTCCTAAACTCCTAACTACCTTATAGAACTCGTCCGCCCACCTTAGCCTAGGTCTACCCTGCCTTCTCTTACCCACAGGCTTATATAAACTGCACAATATGGTAGAAAATTTCATTGATATGATGAATTAAATAGGTTTGGCATTTATTAGTCCAAAATCAATCCTATGAGGAAGACGGTTTGGAAATTGTCATTGTTGGAAGGAGAGATAAAATAGTATTTTGCTTTAGAGAAGTTGCATCTCTTTCCACATGGCCTATTTACCTATTATTTAATAAACTTGCATTAAAATATTTATAAGCAATTACATAATATTAATTATTGAGTGTCACGCGAAAATAGTTCTGCATAGAAACAACACACAAGCATAATTTGTATTATCAAAGATTAGTGGTGTTGATAACAATGTTGGTTTTGATGAAGTAAATGCATTATAAATTAAATGGCCTGTACCTGGAATTAATAATCACTTTTTAAATGTGGTAATTTGAGATAATGCAAGCCAAAATTTACATATTGGCAGTAAAGCTATTTGATTTTTATATCTACATAGTTAAATATAAAATCTCCTCGAGGAGGAAAAAAAATCTTAAAAGTATTTTTTTTTAACAGTAAACTTCTGCGATTGTATAAATAAATGGGGATAAAAATAAAATTGTGTACCAACCAGTGGCGTCTCATTCTTGAAACCTGTAAAGTTGCAGTAACTCGAATATAAAATGTAAACATCTGCGGTATTCAATTTCAAAAGATTAAAAATGAAATCCTTGTTTTTCCTAGAAAGGATATTTCTCATGTTATAAATGAAAGATAAGCTGAATTTGTAAATATGTTTGTATTTTGTTACAAGCCAAACAATTTTGTTTACAGCAGCGTGCCGCGCGCATATTCACTTGGATACTTACACACAAATGAATTTGATTGCACCTAGTTATTTTGTATCACCATCATTAATACAATTTTGTTTGATGTTTTTTTTTATTAACCACAATAACGTTATTATTATATAGTTTTCATTCTTGTATAACCTCACCACTTTTTATTTGCTCTCAACAATAAAATGCTCAATATACTCTTCGCATCTCTATCTCTCTTTCATTAAATATATGTATATGTATTTTTAATAAAGGGCAATTTATTTGGACTCGATACATTCAGATGTGTTCTTTGCAGGTTGAACGTTTGCAAAGCCTGGCGGAAGAGGGATGTTGTTGTATTTAGTATCGCTGGTTCCGTTGCTCGCAGTCGGATTGTAATAGCCGTTCCTATTAGGAAACTGTCCGTTTTGCATTAGAATGTGTTGATTCATCATGGAAGGCATCACCCAGCCGTTGGGGTTCTGTCCCATGAGCGACTGTAGCTTCCTCTGCTGCTGCTGCTGTTGAAGGAACAGTGCATCGTTCGGGTTGGTCATCACATTCTGCTGGGCGAAGCTGCTTTGATCGGGAAGTCTGTTTCCTTGCTGATTTAAGAGAATTTGATTGAGTCGTGACACTGGCTGATTATGAATCAGTTTTGAAAGATGCTGATTGACACCGTTTATGGGTGAATTCAACGAAAACTGATTGAATCTAGAATAAATATCCTGTTGATTTTGCAATAAATTCTTTGTCTGTGAGAAGTTTGTCGACATTATTGCGGGATCCATTTGAGTCCAGTCGGTTATCATGCCATTTCCTTGTGTGTAACCTGGTGCCGTAAATATTTATGTTAGTTTAAAATTATAATGAATACATTAAATTAACTTACCGGTCGCTTGTGGTCTGGGCACTCCGATTCCAAAGGCATTCATGTGAGTGAATCCTGGGGGAGGATGGCGACTTCTTCTAGTCATGCCTTCATTTGTATCAGGACTGAATGAAAATTAATACAACACAATTATTCATTATTCTCAAAGTCAATATATATAGACAAGAATTTTTATTTCTATCTATATAACTCACAGGAGAACTTTTTTTTTAAAAAGGAGAAAGTTTATATTATATTAGATTTTAATTAATTAAGTTAAAAATCATACCTGCATCTTGTGCCTGTTTGTTTATTTTCTGTTTCTAATATTTCCGCAAATGCTTTTTGTGTTTCTTTGAATGGATCAAAATCTAAATCATCATCTATTGAAGAAGGTTTTATTTGACTTCCGCCGTCTCCATTTTGTTCTATTTTTAAGTTTTGCGGAGTATATGAAGAACCTGTCGGGAATGAATAGATTTCAAGATGTGGAAATTGTGATAATTTTAATTGGTATTGAAGCTAACCTAATTTATCTTGTGTATGTTGTCTGCCGTTGTGATTGAGATGAGGTTCTCCGCCCATTGCGAACTTCCTTTGAAGATGTTGACTTTCGATGAAGGCTAAAGACTGCATTTCTGGAGGTGGAACTTGTAGTTGAGTATTTATCGATGGACTTGTGGGAACTTCGACACTGGTCTGATTTAATAAGGTTTTCAGCTGCTGATTTTTATGAAAGTCTATGAAGAATTTATTCATACTATTCTCGCCGATATATCTTCCTTCATTTAATGTGTTTGTGAGAGAGGTTCCGTTTTCGTTAATCAAGCCATTTGTGAGAGTCGCTGTCAGCATAGGATTTCCCATGTTTTGATTGTTAAACATGTTGAAGTTTTGGCCCATTCTAACATTAAATGCCGATTGAATATTAGAAGGATGTTGGAAAGTATTTGTATTGATGTCCACTGCAGAAGTTAAAGGCGTTGAAAATGGTATATACGAATCTGAATTTATGTCCGGTCTGATATTAGTGAGCAGGTCTTTGGGTCTGATAAAACCGTCTTTCTGTGCTTCGTTGCCTAGTAAAACGCTCTTTTGGGTATCAACAAATGGATTGCCGAGTGGTGATACATTTAAGAAGTTAATTTCTCTATTATGGATTAAATTGTATTCAGGCGTGATTTCTCCGTTGGGTGTATCAAAGTTACGCTGCAATATACGCGATGTTTCAACTGAAGGAACCATAAATCCATCCACTAGCTGATGCGAAGACAAAATATTATTCTTTCCAAGCAGAGAATCGTTTAAGAGATCGTGATTGTCATTATCTTCTAAAAGACTGTGATCACTGTTTTCTAGAAGGTCGTGGCTATCGAGTAGACTGTGTCTATCCGAATCCAAATCTAAATTGGCCTCGTCAACATCTAAAACGGCTTTACCAAATGTTTGTTCCCTAAAGTCTTGTTTTGGTGTTGTATCATCTTCGCTGACTAATTTTTCTGAACTGTCTGTATTATTAGTACTATCTGTTAAAATTTGTACACTTTCACCGTTGCTATTGTTATTTGTAATATTATTACTACTAGAATTAGTATTCCCTGTATTTGTGATTTGTTTTTCTGTTTTATTTGATTTATTCTTTTTATTTTCTTTGCCTTGTTTAATTTTAGTGTTTCCAGAAGTGTCACCATTACTTTGACCATTTTCTTTACTTTGTTTTCCTTTTGATTTGCCAGTATTTTGAGTGTTCGTTTCTGCTGTACGACTATTTTGATTATTGTTGGAAGACTGTTGTTGACTGATATCTGAAAGGAAATTATTTTTTTAAATATGTATATATTGTATGCATATGTATTAGGATTTTTACAACTATACAAGGTCGCAAGAAGTCAGCTTTGTTCAATGCAAATAATTGCTTCACTATTAAATTTTTAATGAACCAGCAAATAAGAGTAAACCTGACTTGTTATGATTGACAATGATTATGCAATGAAACCTTATATATTTTTTTGCATTCATTAACTCATGAAATGTGAGTGCAAGCGAAATACAAACATATGTAGTTTTCCATACCTTGAGGTGGTGGTGAAGATCCAAGGCTAGGCCAAGCTTCTTTATTTCCACTAAGAGAACTGTTAGATGATGTTGAAGAAGACGACGATGATAAACTACCACTGCCTGAATTCTGAGATCTAGAACACATTTATTTTTATGTATTTCCAAAAATAATTATCAATAATATTTTTTATACTAACGGTGGATTTGCTATATTTATACTAGAAGATGTAACAACTGTGGATGGTATAAAACCAGACTGGGTAGTGGCTACAAATTAAAAAAGCAATTATTAAATATATATATATATATATATATATATATATATATATAAGCTAATGACTGTAAATGGTTTTTACATGTTTGAGAAGTTATTGGATCTTTAGCAGCTGCTGTTTGTGAAATAAGTTGATTGTGTAATTGACGTTCATATGCTTGATGAAGACCTTGATGCATTTCTTCCTTAGTAAACGATGCTTTAGGATCACCTACAGATGAGATAAATAATTAATTGGGTGTAAATACTCTTAAATATTTGTTATAATTACACTCACCTAATTCATGGAGATACATGCAGTCGACTTTAGGACAAGGCTGATTTCTCATAAAATTAGCACAGTATTTAGTAGTGCCTAAACTTCCCTTTAATAGTCTACCATCAATACTGGCATTGTTGACATTCTGAATTGCTCTCAAAGCATCCGCATAGCTTACGTACGTCACATAAGCTGATGCCGATGGACCCTATACATACATATATGCAATGATTATCAAACCAATAATTTTAATGAGTTTAGTAATTAGAGTTATTGATTATCACCTGTGAGCCGGCATAAGAAGTACTATGATTTATAACAACCTTATGGATTTTTCCATACTTCCCAAAATACTCTTGTTTTTTTAATACCTAAAGGCATCACGAAAAACATTTAAATTATAACAATAAATACTACTTTAATTAGACAAATAAGTTGAGTTTTTATTAACCTCGGGATCAGCTAATCTAATTGGCAATCCAACCACAAAAACAAGGTTCTTTTGAACCACACGCACACTACTTAGTTGCTTGCGACTCTCTTGACTCTTGTTTCTACGTTGCTGTTCACGTGCTCTTTTTTCAGTCTTCATTGCTGCCACCTGTAAGAATTTAATTATTAGGATAATAATTCACAAACAATGTAGTATGATTCCAAACTACACAAAATGTTTTTAATGTTAATAGTTTAACATCTCACCTGTTCCTGTGACAAAGGTGTAAAGTCAGCAGGGTTTTCGGGATAGGCTTTCCGGCAAGCTGGGCATAACCCATTTTCACCTTCTCGTATGCGATTCCAACAAAATCGGCATATCTGCAATGAAGAGAGGTGTGCGTATTAAGATTGCTCCATAATATGTTTATCATATCGTAAACAATAGAAGACATTCGATTCGTGCAGAATGAAATAAAAATCTCCACAAACAACCAGCTGATTGTGGTGCATAAATTTTTTTCTCATAGCACACGAAAGTGAAATAATGGGTCAGGAGATAACAGAGGCCGTACGGTTTGTGTACAACATTAACAATTTATGATGAATGAGCAATATGTTTTATTTGAACAGGTGTTAAAAACGATAAATCATCATAAATACCTGATATCCACAGGTGCAAGGGTAGAAGTTTAAGTCGTCTGCTTCCAAGGGTTCCATGCACAAAGGGCATTCCGCCTATAAAACATTAAAAGATAAATAAAATGCTAATTAGGAAAATGAGAAAGTGATGACTTGAGCATATTTGCATTTTTAACATTGTAGCATTTTTTTTCGATTTAGATCTACCTGTCGATTTTGTATTGAGTCATCACAGGTGTGATTAATGTGTTTCTTATGATAAATTTTTAATTGATTGAAATAAAAAAAAACAAGAAAAAGTTTATTTTTTTATGTTACCAAATGACTTTCTGAATGTGGTAATATGTATGGTGAAAGAATAGCAATGAAATAAACTAATCACCGGTTCATCTCCACTCTGACTCATGTCGGAAATAGAGATGGTCAAGGTTCTCTCGAGTGCTTCAGTTATTAGACGTCCAAGTCCTGAAAACAGAATAAATATTTATTAAATTAACTGCAATAATCTTCATGACAAAACGGCGTTCGTTCACCGTTAGCGATGACGACATCGGACGATATTTTAAAACAATATTATGAAAAGCTAGTGGAAAATTGAACGAGAAAGGAAAACTTTGAAAAATCTGGGCGTATCGGTCGAAACAACTGTCACAGTTTGACATTTGCGCGAATATTCTTTGTTTATCAAGAGTACAGGTGGCGCAATACGGCGCAGGGACAGGGGCAGCACCACCACTGTCACAGTCATTATCATCAACAAGGATGCGGTCGGCCCTTCCAGGAACAGTGGGCGTGGCTAACAAGGAAACAAGACACTCCACATCATCACTATGACTATCACTTCCAGCACAGCCTTCTACTACTATCACCACCACGACTATCGGAGGATTAGGGAGGCTGGGGTAACAGCTGGGGGGTAACGGGTAGCGGGGGTCATGGACCTGGGCTACGGGTAACGGGTAACGGCAAGAGAGCTGACTGCTGTAAGAACACTAGAGGAACAGCAGGGCGGGGCTTACCGGGACCTGTAGACAGTGGGCGGGGCTTAACAGCGGGACACCAGGAGGGCGGCGGGGGCGGCGGGGGGCGGCGCGGGGCGGGGCAGGCAGCGGCAGACCTGGACACACTGGAAACAGGGAAGACAAGACAACACTGACACAGACAGTACAGCCACTAACACTAATACAATCACCATACACTGCCATAGACTAGTCTCGTTGCTCGACACGCACTCTCTTTTTACACAACTATTTTCATTGCATTATTATTAAATTAATTACTGTTTTCTATTCATTGATGATCAAGTAGATACCCCTTTGGTAGAAAAAATATTAAAATCATTTTTATAATGAAAATACCGCAGATTCCAGTTTTTTTGTGTCAAAGCCATCGACAATAAAAATGTAGTTCGTGGGTAAATTCGAATTTTTAACAATAGCAGTCAGTTATAAAACAAAATTACAGTTATCCTAAGCATATTATTTAATTTTTGTATTTGCCTAGACTTTTACAACTACTAGATATAATAGATCACATATTTTCCTATTTTCTAAGATAATCAAATAGTGATGTGTCCAAAACTATCAATCAACCAGATGACTAAAGTAACACACTCCTCAAACATGGGATCAAGGTTTGTCTTTAGATTTCATAAAAAAAATTTTAAGAAAAGTCAAAAAGATATTTTAAAATATTTTATTTTATTTTTATATGTATAAATTTATAATAAATATGTATTGTATTTATTAAGGCACACATAAAATGTATGTAGCACCGAATTTCAAAACTCGTAATATTATTTCGTCAAAGCTTTTAAATATAGGATACAATAAGTGATGACCTTTTGCTTTGTGATATGCAAAGCAATCAGTGAATGTGAATTATTTTATCCGGAGGCTCTTAGTAAATATGGAAGGAGATCGTGAATGCGAGTATCGCCGATAAAACCCGCAAAAAATACATCTTCAAGTATGTCTGGTTGGAATGTTCGAAGGGGTAACAATTGCAGCAGTAAATTTGGCAATCTAAAAATTTGAACTTTTAAAATACCAATTATAAATTTAATAGAAAAATGCATCAAGTATAGTTTGCCTTTCATCTTCTTCATTAACGGCATTATGTTGGATATAAGTACGGAGGGACTGAACACATTTTTGTTGATATCTATTGAATTTCCTTTTGTAGTTTACTGGTGTGACATCTGAAAAATGAGAATTTTTTAAAATATATTTACTAAATATTTGATATTGAAAATCTTACCGGCTCCAAAAAGGCTCAAAGCTCTTAGGAATGAGTATTCTTGGTCATCAATTTGTAGTTCATTCATAGTTTCAATGTAGAGTTGAAGCTTTTCAAGAAATTCAGCTGCAAGCTTTGCTTTTTCAGCCTCATTAAATGCATCGTCTTCATCCGAAACATCTTTGAGGGATTCATTGTCTTTAGGAAAATCAATTGAATTTTTGGAAGCATCATATGCATTGATGGTGCGATGATTGCCATCGAGATCGGAGGATAAGGAATGTAAATGTGAAATAACCGATGGGAGAATGGAGAGAAGTGATAATGCCTGAGAGCACTGAGCAAGACCTAAAATAAATAATTCAGACCAGCAACTTCTTAAAACAGACAGTTGTATTTCAGATCTGAAAATAAAAATATTTTTAAGTTGGTTAATAGGAGATGGAGATCTTGGGTTGAGTTATACCTTAAATTTGAAAAAATAGAGAGTGCAGGAGGCCACCTGCAACTGAGCAATAATAGTCGAGCACCACTTTCACATAATGCATGCGCTCGAAGATGAAGTGGTGGTAAAGCACCAGGTACAGTACGAGCGGCAGCCGCCCAACGCTGACTACTTTCTGACTCATCAGCATCTAAAAATCAAACAGTATTATGAAAAAAATGTTAAAAACTAGAAATAGGCGTTGTTTTTACCAGGAAATTGATATTCATCATCTTTGGGGAAACTAGGATGTTGAGTCAACGCAAGAGCAACGTCAGCCGCTACCGGTGCATATGCTGACTGTAGATAGTCATTAATATTTAGAGCACCTAAAACATATTTCAATCAAATTATAAGTAAAAAAGCACAATGAGAGATATTGACAAAAAAAATACCTAATCCATGAAGACTTGAAACTTGATGTTGCATATGAATTAGGTTCTTGGCTAGTTGGGATTGAATTTGTGAATGCAGAAGTAAGCTTCTTGCATCATCACCTGTTGTACCTTGGCCAGAATTGGCACCACTCCCTAGAAATACAATTAAAGATTGTAAGGTTGGTTATTTATAAATAGCCAACATGTAAGTAAGCCATGGGTATATTAATTACAATTGAAATGTAGTATACATATAATGTCAATTATAGTGGGGATTTCAGTTATGATACAGTGTATAAGGGCATGATTTAGTTTTAAGTAATTAAACGGAACTTTTAAGTGTTAAAAAGAGCAAAAATCATTGTCAATACAACCTGTGAGAATCTACTTATAGAATAGACGAAAATTATAATGATAAATATTATATTACCGGTTGTTCCTTTATTGAATGCAGCGGCAAGGTGTGCCAGGTTCAAAGCGGCGGGTGAGGTACTTCTACCGAAAGCATCAAGAGGTTCTTCTTTGGCTGTCAATAACTGGAAATATATTTTTTATTATAATTATAGACAAAAAAAACATTTAATAATACAATTATCATACATCTCTTCCTTGTGAAGCGGTGGCTAAACTAAGTAGTTTATTGGCGTAAGCGGCTTGTTTTAAAATACCAGTTTCACCAACTGTTGAAGACGTTGTGGAATCTCCGTCCATCTCTCCAGTTCCCCCCATGTTACTTCTGCGTTCGACCACTGGCTTTCGTTCATGCTGAACAGCTGTTAGAAAAAGAAACTTATCACCATTAGTTTCTGACTTTTGTACTAAAATAACAAATATAACAGTGATAAGAAAACATTTATAATACTATTTAATGTCTAAGTTAACCCTTTACGATTGTTATGAAATAAATTATATGAATAAATATAAAGGGTACACTATTGAGTTGTGTTGGTTTATAATGGAATCTTACAATCACTTCTCATTCCACAAGCTAGACATTTTTGCAATCGGCAGTATTGGCAACGGTTCCTATGGTGTTTGGTGACTTCGCAGTTCATCGTGCCTCTGCATTGATATCCGAGTTTTTTCCTTATGGACCTTTTGAAGAAGCCTTTGCATCCTGAAATCAGCCCATATTGTTAAATTATTGAACCTTCACAGCTGATTGCTCCGTAATGCCTTCCGGATGCTCTGTCTCCACAAACAATACATAATTCTAGTCCCGCTGCTAACATTCCTCCAGTCTCGTTGGGACCGGAATCCTGCCCTTCAATCTTTATTTCCATCTATATGTTAAAAACATTTTTTATTATATGGGCATTTTGAACTGTTATATTTTCCCGTTAATCGATAAACGAATGTAGGATTTATTATTGTTAGGTCTATTTAAAGTAAGTCGAAAGTTTGTATAAAAAAGGTAGTTAAGTGAAATATATGCGATAGAAATCCCGTTATTGAGTATCATTTGGGATAGCGGGGTCATTGTACTACTGCAAGGGTCATGGTACTCGTAGTCATGCTTATATTCAACTCACCCCAAATGTTTGAAACTTGCACTAGGGTGGAATAAATAGGGGTGAAGGGGAGGACGAGGAGGACGAGGAGGACGAGGAGGGAGACGAGGAAGACAGAACCACAACAACGAGCAGGGGAGGGGAGCACGCACGCGCCGGGGGCAACCACGGATCTGACAGCTACTACATGGCTACGTTTGTAGCTATACCATATCATAGCTAAGTAGCCATTGCTCTTTTGTGAATATTCCTTCATTTCAAATTAATCTAGCAAAGCTCAATACATATATCTTTCAATTATTTTTTTCATATTATCCAGTATACTGTCTCATATATTTTGTAAAGTTTCAGATTTTTCAGATCACAAATAGCAGGGCTTCGAACCGGAAGTGAACTGAAAACGGAAAAACAATTTTTTTTCCAGAATCAAATGTTACACTACACAACAGTTTTTTGTTTTAAAGACTTACATACATTTTTAAAATAAAAAAAAAATACATTTCACTGAAATAATTAAAAAAATATATATTTTTCAATTTCAATACATATTTTCATGAAAAAAGTCAATTAGACTGAAGTATTTGGATGATTGCTATCAGCCTTTAATCACCACAAAGGCGGCAAAATTTGAAATACCGCACCTGTTGATTCCCTTTTTGATGCTAGAAATATATAACAATTGTGATTTTGGATAATAACGACTGCTTAAATGATTTATTTAAAAATACATACAACATATATCCTTGTTGTCCCCAATGATTACTCCACCAATTCAATATTATCCAATAAGTAGGAGTGTATCCAATGACAAGTACTGCATGATTGACTTTTGTAGAGGAACAATTTATATCATCGTATACTCCAGTGCTTGAAAAATAAATAAGCATTAATTAAATAGTTTATGGAAACTGTGAATTATTAATATTTTACTGGTATAATTGAAAGGTTCTTTGAGCCGCACTAAGACAAACAGGAACCGGCCCAAATATGGCGACAGCTTTCATCAGTTCATCTTCATTGCCTTTTTGTATCATACCCCAACCGTCTATATTTACAACCACTTCTTGCTTTTGCCATCTGCATGTTGATTTCTGTACAACGAAATAAAAAAAGCTTGAATTTCTTTACATTGCAAGAAATAATTTTAATCAATACCTTTGCTTCATAAGGATAATTAGAGTCTTTCATAAGTCCAAAAGTTTTTACATATTTCAGGGCATTTCTTAATGAACCTCCGCCACAACCATAATTCCCATATATTCCACTGCAATCCACCATTTGTTGTTGACTTTAATAATAAAAATTACCTACTTAGTACTCCAGCAAACTTATGAAATATAGTTTTATTTATACCTCAATCGTTCCCAAACTTTTTTGATTTTAAACATTTGTGCTTCAATAGCATAACTCACACTGAAGGCATAACACGAACCACATCGTTTTTGATTAGGAGCGATGGATTAAAGCCCAAATCCCTCCAATCCAACTGTAAATAAGATAGAATTAATCAAATAAATTAATTTAAAAATAAATATAAAAAAACTCACACTATCTGGAATCGCTATATCAGGATTTTCTAATAAGCTTCGAAAAGTTTCGTTGTGACCTTCTCTAAGATCTGCACGAACTAATTTTACCACTCTGCTGAGATATTGATTCAATGTCTGTGATGAGAATCATAATTAAGTATTTATTTAAATAAAAGTATTTTAAAAAATACAAACCAGATCACTTAGGTGATTATCGCGAAGAGTATATGAATGATTTTGTTGATTGTGTCTTTCAATGTGTATCAAATTCAGTTTCCATGCTTTTTTAGCTGCTCTTTCGTGAGATTTAGTCGCATACGATTTATTATATTTTCCCTGTAAAAATCAGTATAAAAGATGCTAATTGATGGAAAATAATAGGTTTTTTTGTTATAAAACACCTTAAAGTGTTCCCAATGATCATCGGACCCTCTAGTGACGTTGAATGTTATTGTTTTAATATTATGTTCATCACTTTCACAAATTGAACAACTTATAAACAAAAATATCAAGATGAAAGACAATAAATAATATTCAATGGGGATCGGATGAACATTGTTCCTTATTAAATCTCGTATAGAATGATACTGATTCATTATTTATAGATCAATTTTGTACACGATCATTTAAATTTTGTATATACATATTATGTTGTTTGTTTGAAAACATTATATGATATGTTTATGTGAACTTTATCGACAAGATGTCAAATTTTGTTTTAAATATCTGATGTCTGGCTTGTATATCATGAAAATACACTATGTATTTTCGAGTAGAAAGTGCAAAATAAGCATTATTTCATACATGAGTTTTCAAATAAATTTAGATTTCTTATACTTATTCAATATTTTGTCGTGTTCTCTTCATTTTAACTATTATACAGTTATAAACAAGAAGGAAAAATAATATCAATATGTACCCAAGTTAATTAGATCAAACCACGGCTTCTTTGAAACAAAGAAAATATCGTGTCAGACTATAAATTGCTGGAAAAATTTAGATAATTGTTTGCTTTATAAAAAATGTTTTTTCTCTTATTACAGGAGACATTGTAAATAATTATAATTCCAGTTTATTTGGTCTTAATTTAACCAAAGAATGCAAACTATTCTTGCTTCATCACTGAACTGTTGATATGATGGTATTTATTAAAAAGTAAATAGAAACTCGGAGGTATTTTTATAGAATATATTTTATGACTTTCTTTTGTAAAAGTTTTGAATAAAAAGTATTATAACAATTCAAATTAACAATAATTAACATCCGCACATACAGCAAACAGTATTTGCGGCAATCAACGAGTATAAAAATATTAATTTTATAAATATAATATGTATGTTTATTTATTGGTAATATTTACATTTAAAGTCGTACAGTAAAATGTTGAGCCAGCAACAAATAATATAATTATGAATGTCAGTTTTAAACACTACCATTAAAAAGTAAGTGTAAATGGCGGACAGTCTCATAATAGTGATAACATTATAAAATATCTTACATATCTACAGTTTATCCACTAACAATATTTTAGAGACATTTTCAAGAAGTCTTATAAGGTACAATATTTATGTATTAATTTGAATAATTCAACGTATACTAAACAACACCCGTACTGTTACAAATTATCAAGGACATTGTACAGATGTAAAATATGGCACGAGTGTTTTTATTATTTGGAATTGTGTTTGCACTTCAAATGCAACTTATATTACTTAGAAGGGAACTTAATATTAAATGCAGAGCTTCCATCCCTTTGATGGGCAAGTGGATTGAGACTGGATTCTTATATCTAATGACTAATTCTATATTACACAGGTGAGCAAATATCAGTTCGAATTCGACAAATTTGAATTTTAATATAATATTTTGTAATGTCACGATGAGAGATTCTTCCTCTGCCGAACAGCATTCATAGTATTGGAATTATGAGCACACATTGTGTACTCGATATTTATTGTTTGAGATATTGTCTCAAACAGAACTTGTTTCTTTTTTAAGACCGTATCAACGTCTTTGGCCAAGTCTTGTAGCAACAGCGGCTGTAAGACCGGCTCCCTTTCCACTACCGTCTTCGGCGAGAAGTGTGGTGAACTGGAAAATCATAAGTAGATATAGTATGCAGTTGGATATTTTAATTTTTATAATATTTACCTGGTGATCAGGGGCGAGCAAATTAGTATATTTGCAGAAGAGATGTCTTAGACGTGGGTGATGTTTGTATAGAGAACCATCAACGGCGACTGTTACGTGTTCCCAACACATTCTCTCCAAAAGTGCGGCCATACCTAAATAATTATAACATTAAAATACATCCTCGATGACTTGTATATAATGTAACTTACATGCTGACAGAAGTTGAGCTGCCCTGTAAGAGACAAGGGTGCACACATATTGAACAATGAGAAGGTCTTCACTGTTTGCTTGAGCTCCGAGACGAGCCAAGAGTTGTTCAGTGCGCCAAGTTTCTCCTTCAAGAGTATCCCTGAAACACACAATAATATATTAAATATGGTTTTGTAATATATTTGTCATATTCACGTGATGATGCTTACAGTTCAACTTCGCTGACGCAAGCAGTTGAGAAAGCCCATGGACGAAGAAGTACTCCACATCGTCCACCTCCAAGAAGATGTCCAGCCCTGACAAGACCTTCCATAACACACCTGGCCACTTCTCCGAGATATTTTCCACTGATATACTTTTCAAACCTGCACAAATAATAAAATTAGTCTTGGATTCCATTGGTATTATTACCATTTATAGACTTACGTGAATATGGTTGTGAGAAGAGAATTATCGTCGACTTGTTTATCATAGGGAGTTTTGATGAAATCCAAGACTCCATTATCTCCGAAGGCACCCCATTCAATATCGATGACTACGTGGTGTGAAGAAAGAGCTGCAGCACTTTGACCACCTTCCCAGTGACTTACACGCTCTGCCCTTTCCAAGAAGCAGGCATTGCTACCTGTACCCAATATCATGGCAACCTAAAAAACAAGCAATTATAATTAATGAATAATAATTGAAGAGTGATTTGTGGTAATTAATAATACGTACCCCAGTTTTGTGGTCGAGTCTGGCGCCAGACACGAGCGTTCCAGTTGTATCATTTAACAAAGCGACCACGTTGACATTGTGGGCACCTGAAAAATAAAATAAATAATCAATAATCGCGCAATAATGTGTGCGTTTATTCAACTGTTATGGGATACTAACCGCATTTATCGAGTGAATCTCTAAGCATCTGTACGATGTCCTTGTCTCTTTCGACACCGCTGCATTTGAATGATTTAGTCCAGGTCAACAGACTTCCAGAGTTAAGCGAATGCTGCACCATGGGGAAGGAAAACGTGAATCCCAGAGGAAGAAGCTCATCTTGCAAACCTTGACTCTTCACAAAGTCAAATACACACTCTGCCAAATAGTCAAAGAGCTGTACACCACATCCGATCCTCTGCTCATCGCTGTAACAAGTATGTATACAAACATTATAACTATGCACAAGCAAAACTGATTCATGTGATTGTAAATACTTTTTTTTAAATGGGGCTAATGTCGTTTGTGTTTCGGTCAAGTGGTGTTTGACTTTGCGCTCTGATCACTTGTTATATTTGACGTCACAGTAGTTGAGATGTGCGTCACATAAAACATGGTAGGTGTGTTTTTGACATATTCTCATCTTGTTTATGGCGACTGTGACCTTTTAAGTAATATGAAATGGTGCATTTGCGTTCAGAAGATTTATGCAAATTAAGCACCATTCATATGTGGTAACGTAGTAAATACCAAACAATTCAATGTCACGATTTAAACTGTTGATGGATTAGTTATTCAGTATGCTACTGCTGTGTTACCAATTGTCTATAAATACGAAGCTATCTTTACAACAGACCGTTGGTATTTTCAATCATGTGAATTAAAGAGTGTTGATTGAAAAATGAATGTGATAATGGTATTTATATCCTCATCTGGATCAATTAGTGGTATTCATAAAATATTATATAACCAGTTCAGAGCCTTGACCGTATTAATTATGACTGAGGGTCACTTAATATGAATACAGGCGATATTTTTCTTCGTATTATTTATTGACTGTTACGTTTTTCAGTTACAATGCCAACAAAATATTAATGTTTTGTTTAAAATATATTTATTTATAGTTTTTCACGTGACGCGTTTCAGTCAAAGTTATCGTGTAAACACCGACATTTCAGACTTCATATTATACAAATGAGGCGTCATTGTTATCCAACAATGTCTTTTGACATCCCCTATCGTATAATCATTATTTCTGACGATTTGCTCGTGCTATATGACCTTCAAGATAAACCCAAAATTATTGTAAATGTACCGATTGTTTTTTTTTTAATTAATGCATTTCTTCTTATAAATTCTCGATTAAATGTTATCAATAAATACACAAAATTTCTCGAATTCAAATTCAATAATGCAATTGATGAATAATATTTCGTTATTTATGTACATCATTTTATTATTGTCTGTCTTTTAGTATAATTTGAGATTAAGGATGTTTTGAAAGTCAATAGGTTCGCACTGAAAGGTCAATGGTTGAGGGCTGTTGATCAGAATAGTTTAACAAAATATTGTGCATTTGACTGTTGCGTGTTTTATTAAGTGTCTTGGCGTTTGAAATAATTAATAAAGAAAAATGTTTTTTTTTTTGTATGTAATTCAGAGGTCTGCGTGAATATTTTTGCAGTTAGCTCCGTTTATTCAGCAGTTGGAGTGTTTGTAATGTCGTCGCATATTTCATTGTCACATGCTGGAGATGAAGATTTATGTATATTTATGGTGTCAATTGAATGGTCAATAATGGAGGTAAATTCAAACAACGCCATTTGCAGTTCAAAATGGCGTCAAGTGTTGCGCAACAATCTTGGACCGATGGAGCCGCGATTTATTGATTAGATTATGTACATGTCTGAAGATTAATAAAGTAGATACCGACCTTATATGGTAATGTTTTACAAATTCTCTGATGACGTGCCCATCGGCCACTTCCAGCAAAAGAACTCGAAAGTTTGTGCCGCCCAAGTCCAGAGCCAAAAAATGTCCGGCCTCTAAATAATGATAACAATTCAATATTATATATGGCTGATGTAAAAATAATGTTTTGTGGAGATTCTTACCGGTTCCATCTGGAAGTTCAGGCAGATATGTGTTTTCCATTTGAAGAGATGAAGGTTTCTGTGCAAGACCTCTGATCATTTCATCATTGAACACTTTTTGAACTCTTCTCAAAATGGCGCCTGTAAGACGCAAACCCTTTGTCATGTGTTCCACCTGGTGAAAATAATAATACTCATCATCGATTGCCAAAAAAACTACTAACTAATTAAAATGTTTAGGATTGATTTTCATAGACGTGAATAATATTTTTTTGAAAGAGACTTCTAACTATATAACTTTACGGCTGTTATAGATACTAATTTTCATAGAAAAAAAATGATCGCATTTACGAATTATTTTAACGATGTTAAAAATTGATTTGCAATATAAAAAATGAGTACATTTAGTAGGACAGGGCTTAAAATAAGGCAGACTGTCCCTCTAAAAGGAGAAGAGTCACATAAGAAATAAAGAAAATCAGTCTGAAAATTGATCTGGGATATCAAGTATAATGATTAATTAATACTACTTTAAAAAAAATACTCAAAAGGCACCCAAGTAGGTATTGCAAAGGGAGATTTTTTTTATTATTTACTTGAATGTGGGTATTTTACTTTTATTAGAACCAGAATATTATTTCGTATTAATCGTTTTTTAATATGAGCGTTTTCCTGTTGAACGTTTACCACGTGTTTATTTATACAGAACACACACTGAAGATGTTCATATTTTACTTGTTAACGAATAGAGCATATAATTATAGTAATATTTTCATAGATACCGGATCTCTCACTACTGAAAACTATGTAATTGAATATTTTTTTAAGAAAATCTGATGTAATGTGGACGAATTGTTGCTGTACAGTGGCGCCTAGAGAATTTCGTCTTATTAATTATCTTGGAAACCAGTATGTAAATTATAAAACTACTCGTTCGTTATCCATGAAAATGTTGGGCAATCACCTGAGGCTATTTGTTATGTACGTACGAGTCTTTCGAGCCTGATAAAAAAATGTGATATTTTTCTTAGCTATTTATAAAGTGAGGAGCAAATATTTTCTCTGGTATGATTAATTAAATGTATGTGAGACGTTAATATGTGTGTTGTGTTTGAAGGCGTCTGCCAACGTATTTTGTATGAGTTTTAAATAGATTTTGGCTTTTCAATGTACGTTAATGGCAGGATGCCCATAATATACATAGTTTTTACTATATAACCAGTACTTGTTTACTTATGTATAAAATTGCGAACAAGATTTTTTTTTGCATTCCAATTTGCGACATTCAGACAATCAAGGTCAATTTGGCAATAACTTTTTATACTTTCGTTAACACTTAATATGTCTGCTTTATCGTCGAAATTTTCACATCCGAAACGTTTTTAGATAAGGTTACATACAAACTAATAAGCGATAACAATGTCCCATCACTCATCGATACGGGATACATTTTTCATATTAATTCAGCGGCGTTTTTGATAGTGACATTATTTATATTCAGGTGTTTTAATGAGCGAAACGACTTATTGAATATAATATCACTTTCTTTGAACTTGTCCGAGGGAAATTGTCAGGGAGATTCCCATATTTTGTTTAAAAAAATAACGCGTAATTCATTATGTAAATGTCATTTGAATTGATAAATAAATAAAACATATCTACGAAAGAAACGTGACTGCGCTGGCAACTTGCCGGTATTTTGGAGATAAACCGTCACGTTTCAAGTTGAAATATCTTATCTTATTGTGGTTTCGTGTTAATTGGACAAGGTGCTTCTGCACATGAAAATAATATTCAAGATAAGTAGCAAAAAATATGAATTGAAAATCATACTTACATTGGCAACAAGTTCTTTATTGTCTAGAATCAACGGCGGTACTACGAATTGGGCTTCGAACATCTTCTCTTGACAAGAGTTCATTTTGATCTGTAATATAAATACAATATTATATAAAAATTAAAATGGCCTTAGGAGATATTGCGTATTGACACAGAAAAAATGTTTACTATATTAATATCAATTTTGCGGAAGACGTCGTTCAATGTCCAATCGGAGTTTAGAATCTTGCTTCAAAACAGTAGTTAATTGATTGTTTATAGTTAATGAATACCAAAGGGCAGCCGAGCCCCCGAATGATAAAAATTACTTGAGGTCATAGGAATATCCATTTTGTAAACAATCGGTATCTGAAGAGGACGATTCAACGGAAAACCGGACCCTTTGGACATCTTTATCATTTATTATCTGGTTTGGGTCATTGAAATTGTCACAAGATATACGCAAATAGTACAAAATGTGAACTCTAAGGAAAAATTAATCCCGTCTGGGCAAATAAGATAACGTGCTGAAAATCATTTATCGAATATATCAATACAGAGGTGAGTGACATATCATTGATAAAACAATAAAACCCACACCATTATTTTCAATCAAGCTGTTATTTAATCTAAAATTGCCCATCCTATTTGGACACAGACAATTGATAATGTGGCACACATTCTCGTGGTCTATGACGCAAACACTTGTCGAAAAAAAATAATTGAAAAAGTGTTTTTGGAAATGCTGCCAATGTCTAAAATAGCCAATACCAGCGCGTGATTTTAATAATTTATCTTTCACACAAATTCTTTTTTTAATTGAACGGATTATATTATATATACTGTGACTTGTATAATTATTACTTTTTTATCAAGCGTATCGTTGTATTATTATTTTTTTATTATCAATAAGTCGTTATAACCGGTTCAGGCCAGTTTGATTTTTTTACAATTTAATATTTTAAAATATTAAAAAAGCGTGTATTCTATAAATATACCAACATAAAATTGTGTTTGCAAGTATTAACACATTTTACCGTATGCGAAGAAATACATAATATTATGCAGATTAGTAAGGATTTCATGAATATGTCGAGTATATTTCTGACTTTGGACACTCAAAGAGGCGAATTAAATTACAGCAAACGGCTGTGATTAGTATAATAATAATACACTATGATTTTACAGTGACCAATTAGGACCTTTATTCAGTAATGTCACCTGTGAGCAAGTCTGATCATGAAATCACTTTTAGTAATAGTTGCAGTTACCATGAAAAACTGAAATTTTCATTGGACTCAGTCTTAGTTATCCTTAATAAGTTTATTCTGATGCAAAAGTTATTCTTAAAAATGTCATTTGAAGTGAATAACTTATGAATATCGATATTTATCGGCCCCAGCATTTTTTTCCATCAAATTGTTGAAAATATATATTATCTTAATCGGGAATCGGGAATTTTACCGTATGCTTATTTTCTAAGGATTACGGGAAAAATTTCCCTATTTTTGAAAGCTTATTATCTTAGTTTTTATGTAGAATAACAACGGAAAATGCTCTATATTATCTCACATTTTTATATCAGTAAGTACTGTGCTTTTTTTTTCATTTAGCAAAGGTGACGCTTTGGGTTCAAGAAAACATGAGTTGATATACATAAATATTAATGATTGTCCCCGATATAACGAATAATGATTTTCAAAGCAGATAACACATAGCAAGGTCTAGTATTATTTGCCTAGGTTAAATGTTTCGACCCTGATGTCTTGTACAGTAGGTGCGGCTGGACCTTCTCATTCGATTGGTCGACTATTTTAGTTCACATGCACAACATGTTTATTCTTAGCTGCAAGATGCTGAAATTCTTAGCGCAGCTTTAGATAATTTGTTAGGGCATGGATTTTATACGACCTTCGAGAGGTGTGGCTTTGAGGAATGTGGCGGTCCATCACGTTTTGCAAAAGACAGACACACCCGCAAGACAAGTCTTTGAATACACTTTTCCAATATTATCATATTAAAACAGGTCGATGCCAAACATTTGCACAGCATTAAAAAAACAGGTTGTGTGTAAAATATCACTAGGTGACGAAACTTTTTATTCAAATATATATATTAATAAAAAATATACAGGTTGGATTTGAAATAACTGAGAATATTTTAGGGTATCGCAAGAATATGCGAAAAAAAATATCAAATTGTGTTTTTGGAATCGAGTTTGGGCCACCATCTTGGAATCAGCTGTCTCTGTGAAGTACACAGTAGTGACTGTCGCGTGTGTATTGTGTCTTTTAAATATTTATAATTAATAAAAAGTCCACCCTATATATATTGTGATTTTTATTCAATGGAGAAATTAATATGAATTCTCCCAGAACCGGTTTGTACAGGGTGAAATATTTAATTCCGTATTCGGAAAAACAACAACTAGTTTTTCGAATGCTTGAATCAATTGATTCGTAAATTGCGGCTCGAATAATGTCGACCAGCTCAATGACACTTTGAATACAGACGGCGTTTATTTAATCGAGTTAAATTTAAATTCGCCCAGTTGTTGTTTATTTACTCCTGGTAACTGTTTATTGTTGATTTAGAAACTTGCTTACCAATTTTTGTTGTCGGTGGACGGTGCTTTCCTAGCGAGTGCCTGGAGTAAAATGATGATGATTGATTGTGTGTTGAGGTTCTTATAGTTGTTGCTGATGATGCTTGGACGGGCGTGTCGGGGGGCGGCTGCTGCTGAACTGATCCGGGGGCCCGTCACCAGGCAGGGGGCTCGTCTCTTCACTATCATTATGAAAAGCTGGCGCGGCGCCTTCAGGGCTTTCAACTCGCGCCACCGCCATTTAAAAAAAAAAAATTATACCAAAATCATTTTTATTTCAATTTATCTATAGAAGCGTCATGCAATATCACGTCATACATTCGAATATGCCCGGTCACGAATACATATACACGCAATAGAATTAGCGATACGGTAGAAGCAGCGCCCCAAGCGGCTAACACACGAAACTTTTGGTGCCTCCCTGTATATCTCGCCTCATCTGTGCTATGGTTTTGACGTCTTTACAAGTATTATTGGCATCTACCAATATTCGGATAATCTATACAAAATACACAAATCATAGATATCGCATTGCATTTAAATAATTCGTGTACATCTATATTGTTGCACTCTTCTCTCCAATTCGATAAAGGCATAAGCGTCTCTCCCTCACTCAACACATTTCTAGTGAACACTGAGAGCGGTTGTGACAATATTTTGGCGATTAAAACGTAATAATATTTTAAACATGTTAAAGAAGTAGTTTTTGGTAAAAACTGAGCCTAGATGTATTTGAGTCCATATGACATGTAATAACAAGGCATTTACCCATTTTACTGTGAAATATAACTGAAGATATGAAGAGAGATGTTTACAGTATAATGTTTGACAGGTAACTCATGTTTTTGACCACTTGATCCACTTGAACTAACCACGCATTTAGCCACTCATGCGATATCTTATGTTTATATCTATGCGTTTAAGTGACTTGTAATTAAACGCCATTATCACTAAGCTCTCCATTCGAGGTGCAATAACAATATATTTGTTTTATGACTCGCCCAATATTGGGGGTATTAATTGAATACATTATCGATAAAAGTATCCATGCTATAAAAGGATCATTAATATTGATTTTTTTTATAATAAGTTGTTTTTATTGTATTTAAATATACAAATATTTGTTGTAATGAGATAAAAAAAAAGATAAACGACACTAGTAAAGGACGTTTATTAAGACAAGGTTCAATAAATTACATGAGATATCAAATTATAACATTTTAGCAGACTATTTTTATTTTATTTGTAATTATTAAGTCTGTTGATGTATCATCCAAAAATAACAAGAGCGAATGCATTATCTACTTATTACCAATTTTGTGGTATTTTTAAATTTAAACAAATTATCCACATTTTAACGTTATATAATTGAGATTTACATAGCTGAATTTAAAAAAATAACTGTGTGTAAATAAAAGATGAGTATCCTTCGGGCTTGGCCCAGTCCGTTGCGGCACTCAGGTTAATTAACGAAGTACGATCCTTCTTAATTCGCATACTTACATTCTAACTATTGCTTCCAATACATTTTACATAAAAAATAACTGTTTATAAATTAAAGGTGACTGAATAACTTTCCGGGTTGGCCCAATCCGTTGCGGCACTCCAGTTAATTAAAAAAAGATTTTTTTTTGTTAATTTCCATCCTTACATTCTTAGTCTTGCTTACTCTACATTTAACATTGATTTATTTATATGTATATTATATCATGCAGTACCACTAGAGGGAAAGATATACAAATTCTTTTAATTTTAAAAAGTTGAGTTAAAATAAATTGCGCAATTTAACTTTGTAACTATCTGGCTACATGTTGAAATTGCTTTACTTAAAATTAAACTAGTATTTAGCTAAGAAATCTTGTTATAAATGTTAAAAAACGCATTCACCATGTATGGAGCAATTTCACAGTCAAATCATTTTAAGTGTAATCACTTTATTCTTTTGTTTTTTTTTTCAGAGAAGTATCGATCACAACTACATATGGGTTTTAACTAGTATTTTTTATTTTAAAATGTTGCATTTTTATAGTATATGTACCTTCAAGTAAAGTTTTATTATCAGTATGTTAATACGAGGATTTAATAATAATTTAGTGCATCAACTCTCTCTCTCACTATATGTACATGTGCTTGTAGACCAATTTGACACTTGATATATGAGGATTGTATTATTTTAATATAAAATTAAAAAGATTGCTTGATGACGAAGACTTGGCAACTTCTGCCAACCTCTGGATGACCTTGCCGAGTGTGACGTCGAAGCTCCACCTCCAACAGTTACCCACACATGTTCTTCGAGTACCCACACTTGTTCATATATCAAACACTATTATAAATTATATGTATTATAAACCACACAAATGACTAGAAAGTATACTCATATTTGCATAAACTGTCAATTGAACACTTGCCGTCGCCTTTATTCTCCTCGGCTGTGGGTGTGCTGTAAAAATATGCATGCACACATTTGAAAATCATTTTTTATCTCCGCATTAATAAATCAACTGATTATATGATATTTAATTTAAATGACAAATACTGCACTTCGTACTTGATTCGACGAAGGAATTTTTACCATTTACAACACATACATTTAATAAGTGATAGATATAAACATAAGATATCGCATGAGTGGCTAAATGAGTGTTTAGTTCAAGTGGATCAAGTGGCCAAAAACATTAGTTACCTGGCAAACATTATACTGTAAACATCTCTCTTCATATCTTCAGTTATATTTCACAGTAAAATGGGTAAATGCATTGTTACTACATGTCATATGGACTCAAACATACACTCAAATACATCTAGGCTCAGTTTTTACCAAAGACTACTTCTTTAACATGTTTAAAATATTATTACATTTTAATCGCCAAAATATTGTCACAACCACTCTCAGTGGTCACTAGAAATGTGTTGAGTGAGGGAGACACACTTATGCCTTTATCGAATACGAGAGAAGTGTGCAACAATACACGGGTTTACACGAATTATTTATATGCAATGCGATATCTTTGTAATAACTATATTTTATTTACAAAACAATGTGTAGGTTCACATAAAAATTAAGTTGTTAGTGAACGAAATTGCTTTGAGTGAAAAAAAATTATATTTTTTTAAGAGTTAAGTAAAGCTTGGGATTCCTAGGCGTGCGTCGCCGTAAACGTACATCGTAAAAACAGTAATAGAGTTGTTTTGCTGTACTTTTGATCGGTTTTTTGTTAATGAGTGCCTCGGGCGAGGCTCAGACGAGGCATTAACTAACAAAAAACCTATCATAAGTGTAGCTAAGTAACTTTAATTTCGTATTTATGGTGACGTAGGCCTGGGAATCCATCACTTCCATTAATTTACTACTGATAATATTGTTATATCGCTTTTTTATGTATTTTTGGAGTATTTGTTAGAAAAATCAAGTAGGTGGTGATTTTCACTTAATATGGAATATGTGTCGTATATGTTTTAAAGTTTCCTGCTTTAAGAGAATAAGTGGGAGATACAGGTATTTTTTTTTAAAACTTGATCATTCTTATACTTAATATATAAAATAAGAATTAAGACGTGTGAGAATTTTAATTACGAATAGTAAAAGATAACAATACAATCAAAAGAGACTCTCATAGTTGATATTAAAATATTAATACAAAATAAGATTCCCTTTTAATACGTGTGAGAGTGGTTAATTACGAATAGTATAAGATTGTAAAAATGTTGTAGAGGTTGGTAAAAAAAGTCACTAAAAATAATAAAAACACAGTTGTAAGTATGAGAAAAGTTAACTGAACAAATATATTTATCTCATAGATAGAACATATTTATTATTAATAAAAAAATTGTTTGAGGAGTACCTACTGAAATACACATTATAATAATTATTATGTATGGTCGATATTAATGATGAAGGTGTGTAATTGCTTTATAAATACAGTGGAATGCAACACAACGAAATCAATTATAATCATTAAATGAAGCACATATATTTTCTAATGACTAATTTTCATATATTTTGGGTTTGATGTTATCTAGATTAAAAAAAATGAAATAAAACGATACGTGTCTTTTGCAACGTTCACGAACATTTTTTCTTAAATAAACCAAGTACACATTTTAAATTAAATAAGCAAATGGGGGGCAAGATAGAGTTAGGCTTATTCATGGGGTTGTATTTTGTATACAGTACCTAGTCAAATATGAAAATTGCAATTTTTCCTCTCAAAAATGTTCTTTTACGTTTTAATAAAATTATCTTTTAATAAAATATTGATAAATCAATAAAATTGTAGATATCAAGTATATGACGATCTAGATGGAAATTTTTAATTATGTAATATAATCTAGATATGGTGAACATGAATAAGAAAATTCTAGTCTTTATGTTATTAATTTAGTATATGAATATTATCACAAATGACTTACTTTTTTACAATTTCAGTGATTCAGGAGGTTAACTTTACAAGATGCTTTCAGTTAATCTAATACTACATAAATTCTCTTAAGTTAAGGAGTAAATCTTATATTCCTGTATATTGAATGTAAAAACATTGATTATATTTTTCTTGTTAAAGTATATGTATAGCCATTTAAAGATTTCCATAAAGATAGACATTTTAAACAATAACAGAACTGTTAATATTTTTTTCTTACTATAGTTTCATGTTTCGGAAATTGATTTTAACATCCATTTCAGTTTTCCGTTCCAAATCGAATTCACAAACAACAAATATGCAAATTTCGCCAACACGAAATTTATTGTAGATATATTTGATGATATTTTAATATAGATAGATATTCAAAATAATATGCACTTTACATACTAAGTTTGCCTGAAATACAAATGTATTTAAAATATTTAAATAATTGAAAATATGTTATTTAATTTTTGATATTTGAGAGAGGTAAATGAACCAGAAATACAGCACGGAAAACGTTCATTGATTTATACAATTTTACACATTTTGTAAAAACATAGTTGCTGATAAACCAAAATAACGAGAATCTCGGAACACCCGCTTATGATAAAAAATAAACAAATAAATTTATACCAATACGACAATGAATTACTATGAATTGACGTTGTATGATATAAATTATGAATGGCTTGTGTAAGTTAGAAAATATTATACCATATAAATAATTGTGAAAAATCAATTGTTAGTGACCTATTTTTCTTCACATGTCTACATATATTACAGTGTCAATGAACCTTGAAAATTTATATTCATACAAGTTTCCGTCCAAGATACGATATTTAGAAGAAGATAATGAGTATTTAATGTTAATTTATACATAATTACACTGAGAAATATCATAATATTTAGATTTTTCGATATTGTATCTTTCGTTTGAGCTTTACACCTTAGCTATCATACTACTTTATTATCTGTACTGAGTTTTTCAATTGATTGAATTACCATTCATTGGTCGATTAATAATGCAAGAATTCTCTGTTATTTATTCATTTATTTTTATTAATTATTCAACTTGTGTGCTTTAAATGTAAAAACATTGAATGGGCGTGATTCGCGGCGCTTGACGTGTGTGGGCGTCTTGACGCCATCGCCGACGCTATTTTCGTTAAAATTATTTATTTTCATCACATACCAACTCCTTTCTTAACCAATTAACTGAGTTTTTCCGAGTCGTTGTATAATAATTAAAAGTAAACAAATTTGGTGCATAATGTTAATGTCATAATTTTACACATTTAGGTCATCTGGTATTATGGTGAATGTATTTTATTTTTATCACACTTTCATGTAAATTGCAACGTGCGAACTTTGATACCAGATAATCTGTATCTTCTTCTTGATTTAATAGCAAATAAAGGACAAACCAATAAAAAATGATTCATTATTTTTACATTTTGTAAACAAACGACTAGATTTCTCGTTGAAATCAGAGTCTAAGATTATTAATCAAGAGAATTTTCACAATTCATCCTCTTCGTCTTTAAATTAAACATGTTTCATACCAAAATCACCATTTTACATTACATATTCACTAATTTAGGAATTTCATAGCACAAATATATAAAATGAATTGCACGGGAAAAACCCTTCGTGTTGATGAAAAAAAATATTTAAATAAGAAGATTATGTTTTCATTCTAACAAGTTGGGTAATATAAATAATAATAAGTACTTCTTTCTCACTTTTATAAGAACTTACTTTATTGGTACTAACACATCTATCAATAAAACGCCGAAGAAAGTTCTCAAAAATTGGCCAAGTTATTATATTAAAGGAGAACTAGATTAGTTAACCTAATATCGGTATATAAATAATAATTGAAAATATTTGACAAATGTATAATGTAAAAAATATACCTCAATAAAGGATTATTTCGTGATATTTTTCCTTTTAATACTTCGTTATTCACGTTAATCCGACAGGGTCCCATAAATGTGTCGGATTATCGATACTACACTGTATTCTCTTTTTATTTATATCATCCATTGATTAAAACCTCTGAATATAATGTATAAACCAACAATTATATTATTTGAAATAAACATATCAATCAAATGGATTATTTGTGTTAATAAGTGTTGATTGTAAATAATAATATATATATATATATAAGAAGTATATATATGAGTATATATATATATATATATATATATATATATATATATATATATATATATATATATATATATATGTATATATATATATATATATATATATATATATATATATATATATATATATATATATATATATATATTTCATTACATTCATTGGAAGGTTTTCCATAAGTGTCGGTACTATTTTTTTACAATATATTTTATTAATTATGTTTTGTTTTGCCAAAGGTTAAACTATCGTTAAAAAATCGTTAAAAGGTTAAATTATCGTTAAAGGTTAAACTATAGACGAAGGAAGTTCGGAATTGATTAATAAATGTATGGTAAAAATGGTTTCTAAAAATAATTATCTACAATACTAATAGACAAAAGTCGTGGTTTACTTTGCTTGACTTCTTTTGTTCGTTTTAATGATTGTATTTGTATGTTTTGATACAGACTTTCCGATTTCTCATACGAATCCGCTTACAGTTTGTTTTATTCAATTTTCTTTGATAAAAATGTAAACACCATAATGTGTGATATTTATTGATTTGTTTACAAAATTGTGTTTTAAATATTCTTTCGCCTTGTTTTATTAATTTCTTTAGCCTTTTGCAAAGGTTAACCAAACGGTTAACAGAAGAAAACTAAAACAGGCTTGACATAATTTTACACAAAGAAAAATAATGTGTTCGATGCATTCGATAGGCAAAAACATTCAACACGAATATAATGATATATTGATATATACATAAATCAAAATGTAAATAAGACGAGTGATATGAAATGTTTTTTATTGAAATGTGTTAGAGGTCAAATTATTCTTGATAACTTCTCATGCAAGCCAAAGCTACCAAAGTTGACTTCATTTGAGTAGGTATTAAATAATCTCTTTTCAAATACATACTGATAAAAATTATCATTGCACCTCCAATGTTATGAAGCAGGTATATCTTAGTTAATTAATAGCAGGTATCTACAAACATTATGGATTGAAAACAATATATAGATTATAAGTAATTTTCTTTAAATCTGCATTCCTCGTTCAGACTACACTGTAATGTAGTCAAGAAGTTTGTAAATAAATTATATGGGAAAAAACTGGAATTATCATACATTTTTTTGAATATACCACGCCATCTATGATATGTATAAAAATATGGATACGTTTATTTATTAGTTTCAATAATTTTAATTAAATAACCAATTAATCATGTATTTTTATCATTCCTAGTAACAAACAACAATATTATTTATTTGTTTTTATTATATTGGAAAAACATATTTTTTTCAAGTAAACAGATTTTAAATTATGTAATTCTTTAAAATAAAAATAAAAATGAACACCCCCATATTTTTGTTTCTAAATTCATAGTTGTCAATAGCGTCAAAATAGATAGCAACAAACGTTCCAACTGTCACTGTGACATTTGTTTTGGATTGTGATGTGTACAATAGTCGAGTTTATGAATAAAGACGCACAATCTACAGTTACAAGACTGAATGTGAGTTCTGGTTTAGTATAACTAAAGTATTTGACTGATATTTTTTATATTTTTTCTATTCGATTGAGATGATTCATGTCACTTCCCGTTATTAGTCATAGACTGTTTGATTGGTCGACATTCTTTGTCAAACAATATCATTTAATCACCTCATTTTAATATCATAACAAGATTTATTATAGTTCTTGGACATTATTATTGAAGTCATATATGGATGTTTAAGGTTTTTTTAGGCAATGTGAATAAAGCCTCCAGATCTTCAGCTCAACAATATTAGTAAATTCATTTCAAAATGTCTGGTCTTGTCCCCCTCAATGGAGAGAGTATAAATGGCGAAGCTCATACAAAGCCCGGATTTTTTAAATCTTGTGGACAATTCCTGCTCTGTAAAGCTTCAAGATCAACAACGTCTAGGATTAATGAATCAGGTAGTATTATTAAATAATCTAAACAAAACAAGTCATCTGTCACACAGACTTCACCTAAAATTGTGTAGTATTATTTAAAATACCTACTTTTATAAGATATGACTCTTGGGAGGAAAGGGGTACAAAACTTAAAAATCAGTAACACTACTTGTAAATTTGGAGTGTTTTTCATGTATTTTTTTGATAGTTAATTCCAAAAAAAATATTGAAAAAAATGCTGCAATAGTAATTACTATTTTAAATTTTTTTCAATCCGATTCTCGTGTAGCTTGTTGCTGATTTCTGAGTTCACTACTGATAAACTTTCAGATTATTTAATCAGGTCAACGGACAACTTGACAAAATTACATGTTTATTGTTGTTATAGAACATAGAAGAATTACGATAATAATAATAATAACACATATCCAAATTTAGAATCTCAATGGTGTGTGAAAAAAATGTGATATTTTTATAAATATTTATATTATAGGCTATGTGGAATTTGGAGATGGCCGAGGACTTGATCAACAGAACAAAGTAGGAACATTTGCTGGTGTTTTTTGTCCAGTGGTGCTCTCTATGTTTAGCGCCTTAGTATTTATTAGAATGGGTATTATATTATTACTTTGTACATCCTTTTTATTTGAAGAAATGTGAAGTTTCATTTATTTTTTTATTCTAGGTTTTATTATTGGAAATGCTGGTTTACTTGTTACTTTATTACAATTCGGTATTTCATATGTTATTTTGATATTTACTGTGTCTTCGGTGTGTGCCATTTCCACTAATGGTGCTATTGAAGGAGGCGGAGTATATTGTATCCTTTTTAAATACTGATATTTAGATTATTACATTTTTTGTTGATGGCTGATATAAAAAGTATATATGTATTTATTTCACAAAATCAATGTGTCATTTTGATCATAAAACATAGTGGTTTTTTTTATTGAAGACAATACATTTCCTTAATATACAATATAGTTATGATAAGTAGATCTCTTGGGCCTGAATTCGGTGGTGCTATCGGAACACTGTTCTTTTTTGCAAACATAGTTTCCAGCGCATTGTGCTTTTCCGCATGCACTGAAGGTCTTGTTGAAAATTTTGGAGCCTCAGGTTTAAAAAGAAGAACAATAAATCGTATAGATATAAATTCACATTATTAATATCTTCGATTATTTTTAGGTTATTTAATAAAAGCCGAAGATTGGCATTTGTCTGATGGCCGTTGGTGGAGAGCCTTGTATGGATCAATTTCGGCTTTAGTTGCTTTATTCATTAGTTTGGGTGGAGCTCAATATTTTGCTCGGGCCAGCTTGGCTATATGGACGGCTGTGACTGTAGCTTTGAGCAGTGTTCTTCTAAGCTTTTTGATTATAGGAGAAAAAGAGGTATATAGTTAGTTAATAGATTATTTCATTTATTCATTGTTTCTAATTACAAACATGTATTAAAGGTTAAAGTACCCGAATCAAATACTCTGGTAAACGCTACATCCTTTAATTATACTGGACTTTCAACTCAGACATTTATGGAAAATTTGTGGCCCCGTTATTGGTTGGACTATAGCAATGATGGCCAACCAGTAGATTTTGCTACAGTATTCGGTATTTTATTTTCTGGAGTGACAGGTGTAATGGCAGGAGCGAATATGAGTGGTTAGTATACTAAAAAAAAATTTTATAGTATGACCCTATTATTATTTTTTTATTTATAGGAGAGTTAAAAAACCCTAGTAAAAGTATACCGAGAGGAACTATCGCAGCTCTAATATTTACTGGTTTTACATATATAGCCTTATCATTACTAACAGCAGCAACCTGTTCATATGGCTTGTTACAAAATAACTACCTTTACATGTTGCCTGTGAATGTTTGGCCTCCATTTGTTGCTATTGGTAAGAATGTTTTTATTTTGTAAAAATGTTCAAGTCAAATACAATTTTCTTATTATTTAAAAGGTGTACTCACAGCAACATTTTCTGCCGGTCTATCAAGTATGATCGGTGCATCAAGAGTTCTCGAGGCATTAGTTAAAGATAACTTGTTTGGTACTGTATCAGTTTCCTATACATATTTCGTATGCTTTGAAAAATTGGGCTAATTTGTGTTTTTTTTTTCAGGAGTTATGATGAGGTGGTGTAATAAACCTTCATTGTGTGTTATGGTGGCCTGGTTTGGCGTCCAATTAGCACTGTTGGGAGGTTCACTGTCTGCAATTGCAAAGGCTAATTGTGCTCTATTTCTTTTAAGTTATCTAGCTGTCAATTTAGCATGTTTAGCTTTAGAAGTGGCTGGTGCTCCCAATTTCAGGTATATAATAATTTATTATTTTTGATATTATTGAGAATGATGCCTACTGTGTAATTTCTTTCAGACCGACGTTCAAGTGGTTTACATGGCACTCAGCTCTTTTGGGTACACTCGGAGCTCTAACAATGATGTTCTTTGCTGCATCTGCTTTGGCAGGATTAGCTATCATTTTATGTTTGTTACTCGTGATTGCGTTACATCTTGTATCTCCGGCCGCTGCTGCTGATCCGTGGGGTTCAATATCTCAAGCTTTGATATTTCATCAGGTTTCATATTAGTATTATTAAAGATTCTACATTATAAATAAATTTTAATATGGTTTTCTTATTTAGGTTAGAAAATATTTACTGCTTTTGGACACTCGAAAAGAACATGTAAAATATTGGAGACCACAAGTTTTATTATTAGTCGGAAGCCCGCGAACAACACCTCCTCTTGCAAAGTTCGCCAATCACTTGAAAAAAGGTGGTCTTCTTGTTCTCGGACATGTGTATCGATCAACGTCAAGTCCGTTTCCTCCATCTCATACTCCTTGGTTATATCTAGTTGATCATTTGAAGGTACATATTTTATTTTTTAAAGATTATTTTTAATCTGTATCCAAACATATAATATTTTTTAGATCAAAGCGTTTATTGAACTATGTGTTGCAAGTTCTGTAAGAGAAGGTGCGAAGCAATTAGCGCATCTAAGTGGTTTAGGTGCAATGAAACCAAATACAGTTATGGTTGGATTCTACGATGGTTCTGCCGGAGTTGATTTATGTTCAAATACTGATACACCATTAGATAATGCTGTATTAGACGAATCATTCCCTGCACATGAAAAAATATTGTCTGATCCTGTTGAATATATATCCATATTATCTGACGTCTTAGCAATGGACAAAAATTTGTGCGTGTGCAGACATTTTAGTAATTTAGATATGCAGCAAGTGGAAAAGTGAGTTTCTATCGATTGCCTTATTTAATTATTTTTTAATTCAATCATATTTCAGGGCCACCGATGTAAAGTATATTGATATATGGTTGACTGATTTTATAAATCCGTCCAGTAGTGATCCATTTTCAGTAGCTGGGCTATTTACTTTACAACTCGCATGTATTTTGGGCACACAAACTAATTGGAAAAAATTAAAACTTCGAGTTATGTTGACTGACACCCCCGATGCCCCACCATCAACATCTACAGTCAGTTTCAGTCTACATAGAGGTAAAACCATACATATTTCAACTATTTTTACATGACGAATTTAACGTTTGGTTTTTCACAGCATCTGCTGATGGAACTCACACATCTAATGCTAATTTATCTGAAGACATAAATAATATGGACGTCGAGACTGAAGCGGCAGTGGCCCGACTCGCAAGTAGTGTTCGTCCGGCATATGCAAGACTGACAGAATTATTAAAGTTATTACGTATTCAAGCAACAGTTCATAAGGTATTTTATATAAATAAATATATAGTATTTTATTTTTAATATTCAATAAATATTTAGATCGAAGAGTGGAATGAACATGTTGAACAACTTCGCTTTACACAAAATTTTGATGATAACAACGTTGATACATCTAATAAGTACAATTTGCCTAAAAATTATATAAAAAGGTATTGTTCATTATTGTTTTAAAATGTTCTATAATCTCTAAATAATAATATAATATTCCAGAGTGAATGAAATGATCCAGAAGAACTCATCTTCAAATACTGCAGTCGTCTTTATGTATCTTCCCCCTCCGCCTCCTGAAACCATCCAGAATGTAAAGTGTGAAACTTACGGTGAACTATTAATCAGTAATAGAACTGCCGAGTGTGATATCGATGACAGAAAGAAGTATTTAGAAATTATTAAAAATATTACTGATAATTTACCTCCAACTGTCATGGTTCACGGTCTAAAATCTGTCACATCGACTATGTTATAAATCAATTTTTATGGGAAATATTATAATCTAAATTACATATTAATAATCTCACAATGTTGACCTTATCAGCAAATGATATTTTTTTTATTAATTACAATCTAGCGATTCTGACTGAGTTAATAATTCCAGACAAATAGTTTATTAATGGACACCACAAACTCATAGATTATTTAATGAAAAAAGACCTTTTAAGCAATAAGTATTTGAAATAAAGTATTATTTTAGACAAATCTCATCCACCAAATTATTTTAGATAAATTATATCCAATTATTCTTTTTAAAAATATGCATGTAGTTATTATGTTTAGCCCATATTTACAATTAACTAATAATGTCCATATTTACTCTTGTAAGGACAATGTGATGTGTAATGAACTTGTTAAATAAATTTATATCTATATTTTAATAAATAAATCTATATTCCAATACATGTTATTTGTTTCAATCATTAACATTGAATGGCACATGAAACTATCAAAAAATCTATTAAATTTATTTATTGTGAAAAATCTAGACTATTTTGTTAAAGTTTATTATAACGAATATAAGCATTCGTATATTATATATTAAAAACAAAAGGAAAAACATATCGACGAGGATGAGATTCGAACTCACGCGTGCAGAGCACATTGGATTAGCAGTCCAACGCCTTAACCACTCGGCCACCTCGTCTTGTGATCTTTAAAACTAAATTAATCAGGCGATTCTTTTAATGATAAATAATAAACGTAACAGTACAAGATTTTTTGTATTGGAAAGCCACTTGTGTAAACTGTTGTAGATAATCATGAAAATTACGAGATGTCTCTAACATGGGTAGAAAATAACAAGAATAAATTAAAAAAATATATTAATATTAAAAAATATCCTACACATTTTTATTTTGTATTAGATATCAAATGATTTTTGAATTAATTTTATTCAAATATTTGAATAAAACATTTTACATCACCACAAATAAATAACTAGCTTCGTTCGTAAAATTAAGATGTCTCTATGAATCTGAAAATATTGAGGGTCTTTTAAAGCATAAGCTACACCCAAAATATTTTTGAGTGATTCGATATTATCCCCTCATTTTGAAAAAAAGAAAATCTTGTAAATTTAAATTATAAATTATTTATTGAATTAATATAAATAGAAAATAAAAAAAATTAACAATAAGTAGTGAAATCTTCCCATTTTCAGGTTTTCTTTTAGTTTAATGTTTGATACGATAATTAAAAAATCGGGGCTTTTACACTAACAAAAAAGCACACGACAGCATTCACAAATATTATAAGAACGTAAAATAATGTTTGGATGAATATAGATAGTAGAAAATAGGAGACATTTATAGAGAAGAGATATAAAATCCATTATCGTTGAGATTACTCATTGAAACTGCGTTTCCACAGATTTTTTGATATTATAATTTCAGTATAAACGCCTAGAGCTTCAGTAAGTTATTTTAGTGCATTTGGAAGATATTTAAAATCATTTTTATCACTAAACATCAGGAGGATTATCCTACATATTGAGAATAAATTGTCACCGTGAATAACGTGAGATTCTACCGCCCGGTGCTAAAGCTAAATTTGCAGCCTTCCAAACGATTTTTTTAAAATAAATCTTCTCTTATTTCAAAATTTGATAAAAGTTGTGTATTAAATTAGCTCCAGTCATAGATATAAACATAAGATATTGCATGAGTCGCTAAATGCTTAGTTCAAGTGGATCAAGTGGCCAAAAACATTAGTTACTTGGCAAAAATTATACTGTAAACATCTCTCTTCTCTCATCTCTCTCTCATCTTCAGTTATATTTCACAGTAAAATGGGTAAATGCATTGTTACTACATGTCATATGGACTCAAACATACACTCAAATACATCTAGGCTCACTTTTTTACCAAAGACTTTATTAACATGTGTAAAATATTATTGCGTTTTAATCGCCAAAATATTGTCACAACCACTCTCAGTGGTCACTAGAAATGTGTTGAGTGAGGGAGACACACTTATGCCTTTATCGAATAGGAGAGAAGAGTGCAACATTACACCGAATACACCATAGATATATAAATATAGAATACACGGGATTCACGACTTAATTATATGCAATGCGATATGCTAATGTCTATATCTATGGTATAACGCAATATTCGATGGCGCTTCTATAGATAAAAGTTCAGTATCCACAGATATTTCACCAAAATAAGCAATTTACTCAGCTATTTCCAACAACAGCTAGAGCAGATGTGTGTATGTGCCGCCAGGGGCAACTGCCTTCCTCGCGACGCCACTGGTATCACTTCGCCTTCACAGATGATATTATTTTAATGAATCCTTGCGATATCTGACCTTTGAACATGGCAAAGGCCGGTCTTCTGTGAAGCATGATGAAGGGGTGTGGATGGTGATATAAAAAGCAAAAGAGTGGTGCGACAGACACGCACTAATGATCACGTCAAGTGGATCGTTCCACTCAGTCTTTGTGGATCTCCCCTCATCTCATCATCTCATCAGCTCTCAGCTCAAAGCGACCACTCGATATCACTAAAATAATACTACCTACTTCTCTTTTCTTTGCCGCCAAATCAATTTATAACAAAACACACCATATTACCGATTTAACCCCACAGATCACACGCGATCAAGACCATCCAACGAGGTCATACATACATATATCTCTTCATCACAATAAGACATAAATGCACTTTGAAAGCCTCCAAATATTTTGTAATATCCTACCGTTAGTAAAAATACTTTAAATTTTGATGGAATTCCATAATTTAAAGAAATATGTTATTTGTAATCTCCGCAGTGATTTTATTATATAGTCAGTGTACTTTCCATTACTAACTTGTAGTCATCTTCAGAGACTGACTGTCAGACTTTAGATCTGAAGATGACTACAAGTTAGTAGTCGAAAGTACTGTGTATAAAATTGCTGTGGAAATTATAAATAACATATTTCTTTAGAAAATACTTTAGGTTGATTTGAAGCTATATTATAATATTTATCAATAGGTAGTTTTTGTGTTTCGTCTTTGTTTTTTATGGGATTGTATTATGGGAGCGATTTGAATATTTTTGAAGGCAATCAATGTATGTATTTATTAATACACTTAATAATGTACTCTGTTATTTTTCTTTATATGCAATTTTATTACCCATTCTTTTGTTCAATAGTTTTGTAAATTATTAATAAATATTACTAGTAAATAATCAGGTTTCTGAGAATGAACATTTGCTCTACAAGAATAAGAAACACTACATTAAAAAGCACACTTATTAAACTTCTATTTTTTAATAAATAATAATGAAACTAGGAAGCTAGCTACAGTAATAATAATATGTAATTAAATTGTCGTAGTGTAATGTCGTAGTGTAGGTAAATGTTTGGTTAGGTTTTAGATACAGATTTGCTCATTATTCGCTGATGGCGATCAAAGACACACAAATCTGTCGAATAATTGGCAATTTAGAAAGGGCATTTCTATACATATAGATAGGTAGATAATATTAACATAGAGTATTCGAGGAGAGGAGGGTTGGTATAATATTCTTAGTCGGTACTCGAGCAAGTCGGCAATTTGGACACGATGCGACGCCATGACACACAAAGAGACACAGAGACCCTCCATGCTCCTTTCATCTCTTTGATTTTGCATTCAAAACTAAAGATCTCCTTCACCACTCTTACATTTATATATATAAACACAGATACACGACAAACCTCTACACAGGTAACTGCTAAACAATCACATTTATACAGATTTCATCGCTTCGCAGTCCAAAGTAAACGACCCCGCCTGCACAAAATAATGCCCATTAAAACCACAATAAATCAAAAAGCATATGAAACGTTTAGAAGATTTTCTTAAGTATACATAGTGGTTGTCCCATATTTGGATCAGTATTGATAATAATTAAAAAAAGTAAATAATAATCCCCCCATACCAAGGCCCATCAATAGATGTAATTTGAGGCCCCACATTAAAGTTTATTTTATTTGTGCAAATTTAGTGCAAAGTGCAAAATTTAGATGGTATTATTCGATTTCTAAACCCAAAGCTCTATTTTCAAATGCCTGCTTCATCTAGTAAGATTTTTTTTCAATTTTACATTGTTGAAAACAATATACATATTCAGAAATATTTTGATATGCAATATTGTAAACTAACTAACCACAAATGACAGTAACTATATCTACATTATATTATATGATCTACAAACATAAAAATGAAAGAGTAGAGACAGGGTTTTAAATTTTTTATTTATTTTCGTTAAAGGATTTATTATTTGAGGCGATACTAATCAAATGCTCCCGAACTCAGAATTACTTAGATTATTTTCAAATATTGGTTAGAGCTAGAGACATGCCAAAGTCAAACGAATATAGTAGTATTATCTCTTTTCAGTATATAGATCTATCCTCTTTCCTCGTGGAATGCAATGAAAGGATGTAAATACAGGTGGAAGAGAGATTGGATTTTTAATAATATTGTCGAATTTCTTCATATGAGTGCATTATAATAGAATAACATAATATTCGTTTGACCTTGGCACATCTCTGATTAGAACGGATTCTATATTACCTAAATTGTCATATTTGATTTTCAAAATATCGTAAATTCATTTAATTATTCTCCATTTTGATGTTATAACATTACGCTTACCTGCTCTATTTGATACGAACTGAATTTGTGAGCTTTAGGCTGTATTAGACTAGAGGGTGTGTACATGAAGTCTATTCCTGCACATACGACTCACTAACACACTCCTATTACAATATTATATTGAATAAGGCCCTCAGATTCCGAATGCCTCATATCTTTGTTCTGAGTAGGAGTAGAGTTGTGCCTAAATTGGACGAAAAAGAATATAATCTTTCCACATATGACCCGTACTAAAAAACATGTACTTTCCAATAATTGTGACAGGGATAAAATTATAATCAAACGACCCCTGTATAATTGCATCCCGTTCATTCCTCTCTGACAGATTAATATGAAAGAGAGTGATTAAATAATATTCGTCTCGGACGGAACATCTCTGGTTAGGAGGCTTCTAAAGAAAGCCTAGATTCACTGTATTTTTTGTTGCAGGATAAAATACAAAAATTATATCAATGTCCGGCTTATGTTGTTTCATATTGCTGATTGATCCAAATTGTATGGTTTTTATGTAAGGTCTGGTAAAAATTGATCAATATATTTTTTTGAAAACTACAAACTGTCACCCCAGAGAGGCGTGAAAGCCCTCTTTGGCCAAGTGTCGAGTGGCTAGCTCAACACTTGACCCACATTTGTACAAGTGGATAGAGCAGAGCACTCCTGACACTTGATTACCTCGCAAGCCATAATTTGACGACTATTCATTCCAATAATTATTATTCAAAACATAATTCTAAAAAAATAACCGTGTCGCTTTGATACATTCAATGTGTTTTCATTTCTGCTCATAATATTTCAACCCCCTTTCTTACCCCCTCCTCCAGCAGGCGCCGGACCACGCCCCACCCTACCATTGGTGGATGCATAAAGTGGGTGTGGCCTCAATAAGCTCCCACGCCTCAGTATGAAAGCTTTCGGCCGTCGGAAAATTACACCGTGTCGATACAATTTTTATGATATCACGTGATACTCGTAATTATTTTAAAATCAAAACTATAATTTGATTATATTTAGTATGTTTGCGGCAATTGGCGAGGGTGATTTTAACAAGTATTATAAAGTTGACCGTTATAACAACGAGTGTTCATGACAGCTCGTTTATGAATGCTGACCACTAAATAGGGGATTGGAATAATAATCCGAATTAGCCGTTTTTGAAGCCCAACAAATATTTGATAGCAATCAAATTAAAATACAATATATTTTTTATTATAAATATATCTTATATACAATATATTTGTATTGTTACGGTGTATTTATTGATTGCTTCTCCCACCGTGAGCACCATTTATTGGCCACTCAGCTTCTCTGATGATACTTGTCAGGGAATGTCAACAAATTAATATCATAAAATTTTTAAAAGACAATTTTTGAGAACAAAAAAAACACCTTAATATTATTTCAATGCCATATTATCCAAAATTATGACAATTTTTGAGATATAATAAAAAAAATGTAAGATCGCAATATATGCATACATTTTAATTGATTGGTAATGAAAATGATTTTATCATACATATACATAAATAAATATGTATTTTTATCAATATGATCAATGTAATAAATGTCTCGAAAGAAAAATAGGTGGTAAAGGTAAACCCAAAAAGGCATTTTGCACAATGAATCAATAAAATAAAACAAAATATCAAAAACCTACTCAACTGTTACATTACTCGATGATTATTGACTTTTTAAAATAAAGTAAATGAGAGTAGAAAACCCGATACTTAATCTCAATAGAAGATAAATGTTAATAGTCACAAATATAATTCTGATTTAAGTAAATTGTTTTATTTGGTACTAAGTACTTTGGAATTTATCCCCTAGGTAAAATACTTAGGTACCTATTAGTATTATTGTGTTTTTTTTAAATTAAAAATCATGTTTAAATGTTATAACGTTGAATCTTAATGCGTGGTTAGTTCAAGTGGATCAAGTGGTCAAAAACATCAAATTACCTGGCAAACATTATACTGTAAACATCTCTCTTAATATCTTCAGTTATATTTCACAGTAAAATGGGTAAATGCATTGTTACTACATGTCATATGGACTCAAACATACACTCAAATACATCTAGGCTCACTTTTTACCAAAGACTACTTCTTTAACATGTTTCAAATATTATTACGTTTTAATCGCCAAAGTATTGTCATAGCCACTCTCAAGGCTCACTAGAAATGTGTTGAGAGAGACACACTTATGCCTTTATCGAATAGGAGAGAAGAGTGCAACAATATAGGTGTACACGAATTATTTAAATGCAATGCCATATCTAATGTTTATATCTATGATTTGTGTATTTTGTATAGATTGACCGAATATTGGTAGATGCCAATAATACTTGTAAAGACGTCAAAACCATAGCACAGATGAGGCGAGGTATATAGGGAGGCACCAAAGGTTTCGTGTGTCAGCCGCTTGGGGCGCTGCTTCTTTCTACCGTAGTATTATCACAGCCACTCTCAGGGGTCACTAGAAATGTGTTGAGTGAGAGAGAGACACTTATGACTTTATCGGATAGGAGAGAAGATTGCAACAATACACGGGTTTACACGAATTATTTATGTGCGATGCGATATCTATGATTTTATTTTATGAATTATGTTACAGGGAAAAGGTTCAGGAGCCGTGTCTCATTATTTATTTGTCGTGTCGCACAGCAAGGGCTCGGCATCGACTTGGCCGTCGTTGTGCAAACAGATAGTCATAGTTATAGTCATATTATACGGTAGTAATGGAGGAGAGTCTGTAGATCCAGGAGAGGGGCTGACTGACTGGCTGGCTGCTGGTTGAGGCAGGTGAGGTTCCCTGCTGAAAATGGCTGCCAGCAAACAAAATGGCCCCGGGCGGCGCGCGCAGCACAATGGCGGTCCCCCGCCCACTGCCATCATCACTATGAGCCGCAAAGCCAAGGCGCCTCCCCTTCAAATATTCATGAGTCGGTCATTTGCAGCCGCCGAGTCGCTGTGGGCTGCGGTTGAGCATTTCGTACATACACAACAACTATAGGACCTTCCATCATGATCATCTCGCTGCTCCTTGTCTAATATTAGATACAAAGGTCAGTCCAGTGCATTTTATTACATTTATCATTTGTCCATTGAAACAATTTATTGTTTTACTAACGGCTACATCAAAATTACTACCTAATATCAACTTACTTCGATGGGTGATACGTTTTTCAGTTAACTATGTAGTTTAACTCTCTATTTACACCTATAATATCCAAAACACAAAACGCATTTACATTACGTCGGTTAAAAAGAAAAGTGACACTTCTCAAAATCATCATATTTTACAGTAGACGCGTTTAAAGTTTCTTATAAATTAAAAACGAATTTTCTTCAAGTCTTTGATATTTGCATATACACCAATTTGAAGGTATTTATTTGAGGATTAAGTCAATGTAATAATTATCAATGTTTTATTAAAAATAAGACACTTCTAGCACAAAGTATCTTCTTAAAAAGATATGTTTTCAAAATAGTTTATAATGTGTCATTTTTTCACATAAAATTATGGTGGTCACATAAAATTATGGTTGATTTTAGATTGTTATTCTCAATAATGTCATTTTATTTATAGATTTTTGAGAAATGTCACTTTTCTTTTTAATCAACGATAAATCAGTGGCTTATTTATAAAAAAATGGCATTTTTTTTATCTTCTTTCTCTTTGAAAACTGTCGGTTTGTGGATACATTTTTGTGTTACTTAACTCATCGAATATATTTAATTTAAACACGTTTGTTTTATAATACCGTTTCTATTGGTAAAGTATAAAATTATTTATTTTCGTCTATTGTTGAAAACTGTCCGTTTGTAGATATGTTTTTGTGTTTCTGATTCATTAGTTTGATGTGCTATTGATTGGATAAAAAATACAAATTAATTTATTATGTGTAAATTTATACATTGTTTTACCTATAATTTGTTGGTAGATGCAATAAACCTAAATTGAAGAGAAGATAATTATATTTTTTTTACTTATAACATGATTATTTTTAATCTGAATGCGTTATATTATAAATATTAGAACGTCTCTTCAAGCACATTATTTTTAGTTATTAATTATTTCGGTGTATTTTTTTTACTCTAATCTATGATATTTTCTTTGATCGTTTTTAATTTAGGTAATATGCATAAAATAACAAATAAATGGTCTCTAAAATTACTAGTTTTGTTTATTTGTAATTTATAGTCAGTTATACAGTTGTATGAAAAAATAACATACTGTTGATATTAGATATTGTTGATATTGTTTAACAAACATATTGTTGATATTAGAATATTGTAATTATAAAAGAAACCAGTAAAATGCTAATTGTGTAGGTACTAACTATGAGAACATATTTAATAATTATTTGAAATCTTTGTTCTCTTGTTTTTAAAAATGTCTTATAGTACCTATTGCAGTAATAATTATTGCTAAATTTCTTAGCTGGGACAGTTAAAAAAATCTTTGATTGAAATGTTACAATTATTTTTGTTTGTTTTTAATGTTTTGTTCTTGACAAGTAATAATTAGATATTCCTGGTGCGTTAACCATATTTTTAAAATATTTCGATCTAAAAAAACTGACTAATTTATATTGGTTTTACCAATCATAAAGGAAAAGTGACCATTATACCTCAGATCTTTCCTGTAGTAAATATCTCTTTCTCCGTTGTATTTTTTCCTTATATAACTCATTGTATTATTTGTTTGGGAAAATTATTAGATTGAGATGCGTTGGTTTAAGGATTGTCAGTAAATGATGTCCTTTAACACGTTGAATATGATCTGTTTAGGGTAAAGTGAGGGTGGAGAAGATTTTCCAGGGTGACAGTTTTACATAATATAATATAAGGGTGGAGGAAGAGGTGACAGCTTTAACAGACCATCGGACTAGAAACCACCCCTTTAATTGTATATTATGTACTATCATATTATTATAATATATATGGCTTATTCAGATTAATATTATGTGTACAAATCTTTGCTACCTTATAAACAAATTGTTTGAATTGAATTAACTGCACTTAAAGACTTAATTTCTTTGTATTCCTTTTACCTATAAAGTACAAATGTATGTATCAGAATAGATAATCTCTCAAATTTGACATTAAATAGAAAACAAAGTTTATTTATTAATCGGTCGTTTTTTTAGGCTTTGTATTACTTTAATTGAAATATTTTATAATTTACTTTGCTGTAATACGAACTCAGCGCTGCAGTATTTACATTGTAAATTCAACGTTCTTTAATGGTGGTTAATACAAAACTATTTAAAAGTATGTATTTATTTATAAATTTTCTCCTTTGAATGGTGGGAAATTGGGAAATGTAATACAAAATTGACTTTAATAAAAAATAGTGGCTCTGCTTTTATTTCGATATTGAATGGGAAAGCTTATAAAAGAAGCTTTGGTCTTATTTTTAAGAATAAATTTCTTAAAAAAATCTTTTTACACAAAATAAAAAAAAGGGTTTCCTTACAATTTTGTATTTGGAGTTAATATCCGCATATTAATAGTTTTTAGGGATTTTTTTTAAATTTTACTTGAAAAGACAGAGAAAACTAAATTTTAAACATACTTACTTTTGTCATTGATTAAATACTGTCTTAATCCAACATTAAATTAAATAAAATTTTCAAAATAGCTTAATAATATTCCACTTATTATTTATTCAAGCCCATTATTAGGATCGTTCGTTGTCTGCAATAATACAAAACTTAAATTTGAATAATATTATTTTCTCATTCATTAACAAACACAGATTTGTATATTTAAGATTTTGGAACCAATGAAGGGAATGAAAAATAGTGTGTTAAATGGGTACATAGTTATGTATTATATATAGTTATTATGAAAATATTTCATTTAAAATTTGGGGGTTGAGAGTGTGTTTTTAGATTTTTTTGTATAGATGACTCCTGGTTTATAGAATAAAATTTTTAACCTAAATATCTCTTATATTTATTAATTACAATTTAGTCTCTTATCAACAAAAATCATATGTGTTATTAAATAATTTAATTAAATATTGAATAATAGAACGGTTTATAAATATTCGCACTTGTTTTTATAAAATAATATTTAATTTCAATATATCCATAATATTTAATAAATTTCATCTTGTTCTCAATTAGTCATATGTAAACTAGCCAAGTTTTTTTTAATCTATTAAGTGTTATATTTAATGATTTATTTTATTAATTTGAGTCTATTTGTGATTGTCAATCCTAAAATCATATAAACACGTATTATATCGATAACACCGATATTAGAAGGCCGGATAAACCGGATAAGGCCGGATAGATGATAAATATCAAGTTGGCCTTCCAATGAGACACATAAAATTAGGTTTGTCCAGGTTAGACATATTAATTTAAATAAATATTCAAGATATAAATTAAATAAATATAAATATAGAGATAGTTTATAAAACAAATGGTGATGGTTTTACATTTCTACAATTTTACTTAAATCATAAAAAATGAGTTGTTCCGGTACTGCCGATATATTAGCAGGCCAAACAACTGGATGTAAAAAATTTAAGATGGCAGACCAAGCAGAAGAGTCTGAATGATACAATTAGTTTTGCTCTGTCAAACTCATCTGCTTGGTCCGTTATCTTGATATTTAGCATCCCGAAGAGTGCTGCATTATCAGCACTGTGACTTGGGATCCCCCGTAATGTTCTAGCGGTACTGCAGTATGATATAATAATTTATGTATTTATAAATAAATAAAATCATCCAATTGTCCGGCATTCTTATATCGGTGGTGTCGATTATACCCATTTTATATCATATTAATAGAGATAAATGTAATAAATATTTGTTTTTAATTCAAATCAACCCTTTATATTTGATTAACAGGTCGATCTAAATACTCTTATAAACATTATATCGATAATAAAAAAATCGTGACACACTCTTGGGATTGGACCGAATCGTTGCGACACTCATTGAGATGATGCAAGATGGCGGACCAAGTAGATGAGTGATGTGAATTCTCAATAGAAGTGTGCATCGCCCTTAATTCTTTAATTAAGACCTTAATTACAGTGTTGCCTCAGTCAAACTCGTCTACTTATACATGCCTGGCCTGCTAATATATCGTGGTTTCTCGATCTGCAAACGATTATTTTAGTAATAATAAATAAGGGATGGTGGTTCATGACAAGTGGCAATATGTTATAGGAACAGGACACGTGTCGTTAGGTTGTTTCCTAAACTGATAAATGTGGTAAGTCAATTAAAGTGAGTCGTTTAAACAAACATTGGATGTGGCGTGCGTTCATCGTACTTATTAATCGCTGTTTATTACCACTCAATACAGGGGTTGCAACTTCAAGACCTTCCCCTATTCAAATATTGCATCCGACCACCCCCAAAACCATCTCCTAACGGTTCGTCACACCCGATTATATCATTTTATTTGATACTGATCGCTTCCTCGTTACTACGATGATTTTATTACACAACATTTAGTTATAATTAATTTAATAAATTCTTTTATCCTGTGCCGTAAAGTGAATATTTATTAGTGTATTTTTGAAGAGGTTTTTTTATTATTGAATTCTATTTGTGAAGCGGGAAGGATGTTTTCAATAACAATCAATGCCTTGTTGAGTCAAATAAAAACTAATTCGAATCGAAATTGTACTTGAATACACTATTATATAAACAAATAAAGTACTCTTTTCATTATATAAATAAAAACAATGCATTTATTCGAAACTCAAGAGGTTTGTTTTATGCCATAGTTTTATTTGTACAGAAATAAATTTGAACGGTGATTTGATTTCGATATAATGTTGTTTTTATAAAGTGTAGGTAGTCAGATTTTTTTCAGAAGTTTCAACTAATATATGACACTTTTTTTTACCGACCTAACGCTGAAATAACAAATTTTAATAGAATTTTGTAATTAAAAACTGAGGTTATGCGAGGGTATTTGGGTTCCTAATAACATGTTTTTTTGTATTTGGGTACTCGATTTAAATAAAGGGTTTTAAGATATTGTTAGAAACTTTTTAACAAGTTAAAAAATACAATTATTTTATTACAATTTCTAAATTAACAATTGTATCATAAAGTATACATTATATGTATGAAAAATAATAATGGAGATTTTCGACAAATTATATTAATTTTACCAGTGAACCATGGTGACCATTTATCCCCATTTCTATTATAACCTTCACTCAATAAAATGTTTTTTAACTTACGTTATTTTTAAGACACCCTCTAGGAAAGAACATTATTTTTTCCCATCGATACATAAAATGTAATAGAGAACTGGTAAAATAATTTCCGTTAAATTAGTGAGACAGTAAATAAAAGTTCATCCCACATAAAAAATACTGTCGGAAAGTATACAATGTGCTTCACATATTGGAGAAATAACTTAGATAATTATTATAAGTTATTAGATATGTGTGATATAATACGTCTTTTGTTATTTTTAAATATTGATATTAAATAGCTCATGTTCATGATTCCCATAGAATTAATTGTTGATTAAGTTGCCCCCGTGAATTAGATTGGCGATGATTGATGAAGTGATTCCGATTTGTAGTGTTTGTAATATTTTCCACTCGGATGCTAATCGAGTGGTTACATGCAACAACACATAATATAACAAACAGTTAAGAGTTAATAACTACCGGATGTGCGGGCGCCTGTGCCCCCGAGCCACGTGACCAGGGGCATAGCCTCCCCCGAGTCACGTGACCAGGGGCATAGCCTCCCCCATCCCTCCAAGGGTTTGGGTCTGCTTTACCCTCCATATTTTACTAATTGCCCTGACGCCTTTCAGAAAGCATCTCTGCATTGTGATCCTTTTGATTGGTTGCAAATAACGACACCAACATATGGGGATTGTTAGCCTGTTTAAAATTTTAAATGGGTCTTAATATTATATGTATAATGCAGAGTGTGTACTAATAATAAAAAATAACAGGGCATTGAAGAGGACTTTTAATTTATTGTAAATCTTTTAAAATTCATGTTGATTCTTAACCATTCTTAATGGTAGTTTTATTAATTATTTTCCAGTGCCATCGGAAAATTTACAGTCATAATTGTATTACGATTTTTATTACAAAATTTTAAGGGAAAATAATAAAAAAATTGACAGATTCAAAGCGGAGATAATTTTTTTTGATCTTCTTTTCGCCAATACAATATAAAAATTACGATAAACGTACACGCCAAGAATAAATGGACGTATATATTTATCAGTTTTTTTAACGATATTAATATACAATTAAATCTGTAGGTAATATTGCTCTTTAGATTTTTTTTTATAAAGGATAGTGTTCATTTAAATGTTGGGAATAATTTAAAAAGTGAGTAATATATAAAAGTATTAACAATAAATCCGCTTTTGAGTAAACTATGTATGTATTTTTCCTTACAATCATCAAAACCATTGATAAAAACGCATCTTTTTCAGAAGTCTATTTATAAAGATAACATATGAAAACGTATGCCATGAACGTATATTATTAAAAACTAATAATATGGCATACTGATAATGAATAGGCGTGTGAATTAGACGAATGCCAAAACCTATATTCTTGTACCTAAATATTCAATAATATATTACAATAAAGAAACAATAATAATTGAAGTTATATATATATATATATATATATATATATATATATATATATATATATATATATATATATATATAATATATATAAGTATTTATATATTATCAATAATAATTAAACCAGTGACACGTGACAGGCAGTGTTACCAGATTGAATATAGCTCAGTTCCATAAAGACTTAAGAGCACACAGAATTTTTTTACACTTACGATATTATACGCTGCTTGAGCGATAGTTTAGAGATTTTCATGCTTTATTGTGTTCAATAGTGTTGATATTAGTATAAATAGCTGTAAAATTCATGAGTGAAATCTTGGGTTCAGTCCTCGGCCTGGGAAACCACCTTTACTATATATATATATATATATATATAACCTTAACACTATATATATATATATATATATATATATATATATATATATATATATATATGCTTCTTTTAAAATTTATTTAATATAATTGTGATCTGTCTATTATGTGGAGTTGAGTTTCTTCAGTAGCAGCTGCGCCTTCTTGCAATGAATGGAGGTGTTTGCGCAAAAGCGATCCAGAAATAAAGAGGAATGGCGGGCTTATATAATAGAAAGATTGAAGATATAGAAAGTGATAGAATAGTGGAGTGAAGGGAGAGATGATATTGTAGAATATTATATGGGGGTAGGTAGAGGAAAGCCAATTATATCGCTTGGTTACACTTGACACGTCGTATTAGAAAGGATGACTGTCGCCACGACCCCATATTACACACTGTAATCTCTTATGAATGAACCTTATGTGTTCGCAATTAATATTTACTCGCTGATAAAGAGTGAGAGTTAAAAGTATTTAATGAATGCGTGTATTGTGACGAGTGTAATGTGTATGATAATGGCGAGGGTGTTGGAGTAGAAGCCTTGATCCTTCCTGCAGCAGCAGCTCATCACCACGCTTCGTCGCACTCTTCAAAGAAGGATCAACTATAGGAAATACCAAAGATCTCCTCAACCAAACATTATTACTTCCTCATACCACTTATTGACAAAGGAGATTGCTCGACATTATTATATTATATATCTTTTACATATACTTCAGCTATGACAATGATATACCTACGGGAAAATATGTATCTACATAAAATATCGCCTATACATATAATAAGCCTTTAAAATATTTGATGTTCAATTAAAAACAAATTGTATGTAGTCGTTTCAAATTTATAACAGTGAAATATCTTATATTTGAGTTATATAAATATGAGAAAAAAATATTATTGCATCGGCAAAAAAGTATGGATTATATTTTAAATGGAGCGTTTACATATTTATTTTTAGGATTCCATTATTAAATAATAGAGTTTGGTAGTATTGGTGCCCCCGCATATGCAACACATGCCCACATTCTCATTACAATATTGAATTGAATACGGCCCATAAAGTATTTATGGAACTGAGACACATATTGCATGTTTGAAACGTCAAAAATGTTGCTTTTCAGTCATTATTTAACCTATAAAGTGGGACTTTTTCGAAATAGTAAAATAGTCCTATTTGACCGGCAACTAATGTAGATTCTTCTATTATCTATAACACATTTCATGTCTCTGTCAATAGAAGGTATTTAATCGTAAATTGTTATATGTTATCAATAATAATTAAACCGAGTGACACGTGACAGGCAGTGTTACCAGATTGAATATGTGGCTCAGTTCCATAAAGACTTAAGAGCACAAAGATTTTTTTTGCACTTACGATATTATACGCTGGAGCAGGCGATAGTTTAGAGATTTATATGCTTGTTATGTTCAATAGTGTTGATATTAGTATAAATAGCTGTAAAATTCGTGAGTGAGAATCTTGGGTTCGATCCTCGGCCTGGGAAACCACCTTTACTATATATATATATATATATATATATATATATATATATATATATATATATATATATATATATATATATATATATATATATATATATATATATATATATATATATATATATATATATATATATATATATATACAGTAAAGGCCACAGTGGCCTGGCCAACTCTTTACAAGGGATCCCGTCAATGGGGATCATGGTATTTATTTATTTTGTTTATTATAAATAGTTTTGCAATATGTCCTAATTCTGGGGATCTTTTGAAGTTTTTATAGTAAAAGGGTAGTCGTTAACCTTATGTTTTTTTTAAAAGAAAACCTGCCTTTATTATCATATGAGAATAATATTAATGTTAAGTCGCGTTCTCATGTTTTTAAAATGAAAAATATATATAATATTTTTAATAGTAAAAATTTATATATATATATATATATATATATATATATATATATATATATATATATATATATATATATATATACACGGGCTTACACGAAATCGACACGAATTATTTATATGCAATTCGATATCTATAGTTCTTACATAATGAAATTGGATATCTCTGCCTAATGAAGTTCTTAGTTGTGAAATAAATTAATTATATGGGAAGTTTCCCACATGTATCAATGCAATTCTCTATGCTCGATGAAGGATGGAGTTTGTTTGATTTTTTTTGGTAGGCAGAGGCTAATCGGAAATCCCTTATTGAATATGAAGAAGGCTTTGAAGGGATAGGCGGTGTCGAGATGAGCATTGAGCAAGTAGTATCCTCACATCCGGATCGTATGGTCATAATCTGGCCATTGTCGACACCTTGCAGAATGTTGTTGGTACAATATCTGTATTGGAGAAGAGCAAACACGCGTGTGATCCCACCGACAGCCATCGCCATCCACCGGATTATGATGTAATTCGATGTGACAAGAAATATCCCAATCCGCTCATCACAAACCAGGATTAAATACACACTACATCTATCTCTATTAACCACCGCGACCTCTGCAATACCCCATTGTTAATATCTACTCGTATCACTTCAGGGGCGACCCGATTCAATCTTTTCACTGGGATTCTGATCTTCTGTCATTACTCCCTTGAACAGTGATGTGCTGTGTTATTAGGCCTTGCAGACTGGCGTTAGTAGTCTACAAGTTAATTAGTTAGTAAAGTGTCTGTATGCAATATTCTCCCTGATGGACAATTTCTCTTGCCCGTCGGGAGACACCAAAGTGATTAAAAAATCTCAATAACCACATCATATAGATAGTTTCTTCCCACAGCTTTAAACACGTGAGCTATGTGACTACTATTTATACGAATTTCGAGTCATATTTGTACATTCGTACTTCTTCAAGCTGTGTGAAAGCTAAAGTCCATAATAGCCATTCATAGCGAGTTTGTCATGAAACTAGAGTTTTGCTTTAGCTAAAGCTTGCTGATATCGCCAAGTCAAAATTTGACAATTCGTAGCAGAAGGTAAAAAACGTAAATCACCGAGATTCATCTCGCGTTGAAGAAACCGCCCCTAAGTGAGTAATGTTCTGGTTACACTTACACGGTGCTGGTCGGGGGCAAGTGAAAACAAGGAAGTCTGAAGTAACAAGTAAAGCATGGGATTCCTAGGCGTGAGTCGCCGTAAACGTATACCGCGAAGACGGTAATACAGTTGTTTTGATCGTTTTTTTTGCTAATTAGTGCCTCGCCCGAGGCTCAGACAAGGCATTAACTAACAAATAACCGATCAAATGTATAGCTAAGTAACTCTACTATCGTATTTACGGTGACGTATGCCTGGGAATCCATTACTTAACAAGTAACTAGCCCACCAGTTGCAGTTTAGTTTATTACTGCCAGGTCCTAAACTAGCAGGCTAGTTACTTCAAAATAATTTGTTTTCACTTGTCTAACACGGATAATTAGCATTCTATAGGTAAGTGTAACCCACAAATTAGGGACGATTCAGACGAGGACTACAGAACTGACAAACACATAAAGTCTGTTTTCGAATTGTAAACCACCTCTCCCAATAGCATCGGGAAGTTTAAGTAATTTGTATGCATAAAAAACAGTACTCTTTGTTTCTTATATTCGTAGAGTAAATATCAATATATTTAAACGTATCCAGATTGTAGACAACTTACCAAAAAGCGTGTTTGATCATACCGCAAAACTAAAATATAATATTTTGTTTCGATATCATCAATCAAACTTTGATATTTCCTCAACAAACATAATAAATAAAGAATTGACGTTGAATAAGCCTTATAATCTTTCGGAATCGTTGTCGTTTCCGGCACTATTTTAATAATTGCAATCTCTTAAAAGAGTTTTATGGTCAAAAAGCAACTGTTTTAATTAAAAGACCTCAAGGAGTTTATCAGCAAGAGAGATCTTTTCGATTTGCAGAGTTAAACACTTTTATGGTATCGAGTGTTTTATATGTGCATCAGACGACACGTTCTCCTCCCCCGGGATTCAAACCTGAGATTCATTCTAGTTGGCAAACATTTGTCGAAACACCACGACGACTACATAATGCGGTCGTGTGTCGGTGCAAATTGAATAAGCAGATTAGGCTATTGTGGTTTTGGTCAAAGCTTCCTTCGCCACCGATATCCTAAACCTAAATCCGCCATTCTATTTATTACGTACAAATTATTATTAAATCCACATAAGCTAACAAACAAATTGTATCTGAAAGAATCAAATGTTATACATGGGTTTTCAAACATACCTCTAACCAATAAAAAAATACAGTAATACCAGGATTATTAATGAATAGTACAATTTTTGGCATCACTTTTTTGACAACAGTAAATTCAAATATATTCATCTCTTTTACATATTTTGGATTTCTATTTGGCTGCATTTTTTTGTCCTAATTATTCCTTTTAATATGACAACATATATGCATGTACCTAATTTCTATAAATGTGTATTCATAACAGCTAGTTTTAAACTGGAATTTATACTCATGTAATATTTTTGTGAAATCAGTTGAACCAATCAGAGATTTTACATACTTATATTAAAAATTAATTGTTTCGCTTTAATATAATGTTTTAATTTATACTTTTACTTGTTGTTTAGTTTTACACATATTTTTTAATCGACCATACATATTTTTACTTCTTTTTGGTATTAGATCATTAAACGAATTATTTTTATACTATATATGTGTGTATAATTTTATTTAAATTTTCTGATGCTTAGTCAAAAATATTGTAAATTATATACGATTGTCATATATGAAATTTTACGGCTGTTTCATTTCAAATTACCTAAACCTTTTTCAAACTTGTTCATTTCAATGTTGTTGACTTTATAAAGGATGAATTTTATACGAAGAAAGATGAATTTCAACTGAAAATCCTGTATATCTATGCATGGGAGAAATTAAAAAGTTGAATGTGATCGAATTTTGGGAAAGTAGGCAAATTTCAAAGATAATAATTTAAACAATATTCTGTTAAAATTAGGAAATTCAAATAAAATAATACAATTTACCAAATAATACACGAATTTAAAAAAAATGTAATCAGTGCAGTTTTATACATAAAATAGGTTTTTCCACCATCTAAAACGTATTTTGAACATCGACAACAGTTCATTATTGGATGAGTTTTGTTGTTATATTTAAATTATATTTTTAACACATTGCATATGAGTGTAATCGACATGATTTGAATGTGTTTTAATCTGCGGTGAGGGTGTTAAGAAGTGTTTAGAAATGGTCGGATTGATGGTAGTGCAGTTGACAGCAGATCAACGGTTTGTCACCCCAATGGTTGGTGGTTCTTGTCTTCCTGTATTCCTATTCAACCCTCAGTCCTCCCCCAGCAAAGACCACCTTCTAATTCTGATCTTTATAAACACCAAGTGACGTTAATAACATGACGGATATAAAAAAAAGCATCCCAAGTGCATCATCGGAAAATCTATTGACTGTCATAAAAGAACGGAAAATTCACGCTATATATTTTTTTATTATTATATATTTTTTGTATGATAGTTGTTAGTTAAAACGCCGTCGGGCTTCTTTCTCAAGAGATCAGAACAAGCGAGTATACAATTACGAACCCTGAAATCGACTTTAGCCGTCGGGTATTGAGCATGAGGGATGACGGAGTCTCCGTGAGGGTTGAAGGGATTGAATGAGCCCTCTCTGTTTGTACTTGATAATTGTTATGGGAGTATTTGTGGAGTATTGCGGCGTGTATCGGCCCCCAACTAAAACGAAACTCACCCTTCAACAATCATTTTCGCCATGAATAAAAAATCAAATTCTATTGCCCGCTTAACTGTTCCATATGCCTATATAACATATGCCCAGAATCAATCCCACAAAAACATTAAAATACTCTGCACTTACATCACTATTACATTGCATACCTATACACAATATAGAAATAGTAATAAATACTTAATAGTGAAAAATCAATGTAAGAGAATGCTTTTAAATTGTTAAATAGATAATAGACGCCATGTTATTCATAGGAATTGACCAGCGTAATACTAATAACTCAAAGGATAAAACGCCTAGCTACAAATACTGTGGTCATGGGTTCAAATACCAATCAATTCAAGAATTTTTAAATTGATTTAATCGGTTATTACCTACGGGGATCGGAAATAATATTAATAAAATCTTGATCCAGGTTTACCTTGATTTATTGTACTGTAAGGCAAATACTGATCATTAAGTCGGTGACCTGTGTAACTAGAAATAGTTAAAATTACCGACGAACAATTAACACGTTGTTGTGTCTAAAAGAGTTTTTTTTGTTATAATTCATTGACAGCAGATAAATATATTCTTAATATTGGATTAGGCAACTACTTTTGTGAAGCTCTCTATAAAATAGTAGTTTAGATTATAACAATTGAAGTTTAAAAATTAATTGATGTGTATTTTTTATTTAATGTACATTTAACAGAATATTAAATAATTAAAAGAATAAGTTTTAGAACGGTGACTAAATATTTTTCTTGATTTAACGAAATGTGTTATTTGTAATTTCCACAGTAATTTTATTACAGAGTCTGAGTACTTTCGTTTACTAACTTTTAGTCATCTTCAGAGACAAATGACGATGACTTATGAAGATGACTACAAGTTAGTAGTCGAAAGTAATCAGACTCTGTAACAAAACTATTGTGGAAATTACAAATAACATACTTCATTAAATTATGGAATTCCACCAAGAAGTCAACACTATCAACAAAATTGGATTATTCATAGAAACATTTAATAAATATAGATGACATTACTTAAAATTTCCATTAATGATGGTTCTATAAAGTATTAGTTTAGTTTAATAATTTAGTAGTATGCAGGCACCTACCTAGATTCCAAATTATTATTTTTGTTTTATTATAATAATAGATAAGTATAACAAAATAAATACCCAATTATTTTATGCAATAAATATAATTCTTTTTGAATGATTTCACTTCTAAATATATCTGAAATAGACATGTCTTTGAAGTATGTCTGAATAAAAATAATCTCCTCTTTGTGTAGGATCGTGTAACATACGATTATTTATACGAACGAACTAATTCGGGTAGTTTGGGGTGGGTTATTTATGAGGAAAATAGAAAATCTGTTGTGTTTGCTATTAGAAATGGGGATTATGGTGGTAAATATTTATCCGTCGTTTATTTGTTTGATGGGGGTGAGTTTATTTGATGTCAGCCATGACGCCCCGCTAATAACTTTTTACAATCGATACAAATTGATAAATATTAATTTGTTTCGTTTGAAATATTATCTATGTACAATCTGCATCATTTTATTTAATATATATATATGTATAAGGATGTGGGGTTTTCTTTGACAAAAAGTGTCCATTGATGGAATCAGAGCGCACTTGAATGGCCTTATGACACGGTGGTGTTTTTTTTCATATATATTTTGCACAATAGTATTTCATTGTATTGATAGTATCGCGTTTGCGGTGCCCTTAAACCAGATTACCAACTACTAACTACTCTTTACCCTGACAAAGTATCTCCTCCTTCGCACCTTCCTCCATTGTGTGTGAAATTGTCATATTTTGCTGTAAATATACAATATTTGATACCATTGTCCTATTATTATGGGATCACCGACAATAAGTATCGCATGATTATATGTGAAAACGAGGGGTATTCACTAATAATGTATGTATATATCGAAAAGCTATTAGAAACTCAAAAACTATTTGTTTATGTTCACCATGACCAAAGATATTTTAACCTGATTATACATTATTTTTCACGACCACTTTAAATGAATAGTTTCAAAAATATTTGTCATTTGATTTCCTAAAGTTTAAGCTTAGTTCATTATATGAAAAATGCATTATTAAACCTAAATGAAATATTTTTAAATAGTATGTTTTTATAGCAGATATCAAATTTTAAGGTATTTTTATTTTACAATTTCTTTATTAAATATAATTTGTGTACAATGTTTTGATACATTATGATTAGATGTTACAATATTAAGTTTATAGACTTAGTCTTTTACTTATTTTAATACGGAGTATAATCAATTGATATTTAAAAGTCATAACATAATTTATGGGAAAAAATACAAAAACCCACTTGTAGAACTAAAATTTTAAGGTATATAATTGAAGACACCAATGAATAAAAGTGCTATATAATATTTAAAAAATATGTTTTTTTGTGAATAAAAGTGTTAATATTTATTTACCTTCCATTTAGTATGATAAAAACTATAATATTTATAAATAGATGTTGATTTATATTTGTATTTAAACAAAATAATTGTTTTATAATTTATCCATTGGTGTCTTGCAGTTATTGAGCATTGTATTTTTTAATGTCACTGATTATTAAAATATTAAAAACACACTTTCTTTAAAGTGGAAGATTCAATGCAATGCAGGGATTTTTTTTTTTTGAATTTTGGTTGAATGGTAAATTTTTGGATAGCTTTCCCAGTACATACGTATGTTTAAAAGAAATTTAAATAGTCCTAATAAACTTCTTGGTTAAATTTGATAGCTTATTGGCATTGAAATGGTTATTCAGTATTTTTATGCTATTAACTAATAATCACCGTAAGCGGTGCACTTTGTGGCTTATGAATGTTTTTACCATTTTGTAGAGTAAACATATTTTGTAAAGCTTGTCAATATATTAGCCAATTATGTATATGATATACGATAATCATATTTCAAGATGCAAATACCGTATATAAAATGATAAAGTATTGAGTTGTGCAGAGTGAATTGTGCAGATGCAATGAGCGTAACCGTTGAGATTTGATCAAAGCAGAGTGTTTATAATCAAAGTCAGGATTTGCACAAAAGAACAACGGTTTTATACAATAATAAATTGTCGTTCGATAATGACCATCTCGGGTTTCAAGGTAGGCATGGGGGTTTTAGTGGCCACCATTGTTTGTTGTCCGCGTCCGGAACTATGAACAATATGTTCGATTGTGCGCACGCGCCTTACTCTACACGGAAATATTAGGGGTTCGCCATTTTTTACACTCATTCACACATCAAATCGCTGGCTTATTATGTCGTATTTGCAGCCAGTGGTATACAAATAATTCATTTAAAACAATAAACAGATAGTTATTCCATTAGTCATGGGATTAACTGGGAAAAATTTAGGCTAAGTAGCTGTTCAAACATGTTTTCAATTTTGGAACATTGCACGGATTACTTTAATTATCTATATATCTATATATATATACATATATATATATATATATATATATATATATATATATATATATATATATATATATATATATATATATATATATATATATATATCTACATTATACAACTACATTTACTATACAAAATTTTATATGTATGAGAGAAATCAGAATGAATCATGGAAAGATGAAAAAGCATCATTTATAAGTTATATTTTGGTTTTATTTATTGTTATGATAAGACCTAAACGAAAATTTTAATAAAATAATTGATACAATTCAGGTACTAAATAAAAACAGTGCAATAAAAAGGTTTATACAACCCATAAACATAAATTAGCCAATGTAATAATTTTAATATTCACTTTGCAATGCAGGAAAGCAAAGTAAAACTGGTTGGATCCGGGATTTTATTTTTATTCACAATATCTTACCAGCAACTTGTGATGAATATATTATTAAATTGTTGAATTTGTGACTCCAAAATATTAATTTTTAATGCGGCAATGTTTGAAATATTTTTTAAGCCCAGACAAAAAATTGTCGTATCTCTATAAATGTTTTATATAACAACATTTTATATAGATTTCATGAAATTATGTTGAAAAATCATTACATAAATAATCTTTTATATAAATTTACGTGTATCTATGTAAACAAAAAATATTATTTTTAAAACTAACTTCAATCAATCAATTATCTCTCCTATAAAATTTGGCAAAATGAAATTATGCAGTCGACAATATTATTTATCAAATTTTAATCATTTCTATGCAACAACTTCTATGTATATGAAGTCAATTTTTTAAAAACAGAGAAAATTAATGAACAAAACTTGCTTCTTCAAGCGCTTTTATCGGGAGTCCATGCCATTTTATTTAAATCGAATGCATTATTCTTTCTTGCATATTAATTTGACATTAAAATGTTGTTTGTACCTGGCGTATTTGAAAGCAGTGGTTCCAATTAAGGTGTTCTTTTGAATTACAATGGCTTTGACTCGACGGGGGAGTTTGAGCTTTCGACACTCGATAACCTACTTCCTTTACACTGAACAATTTATTATTGAATTAAACATTTTATAATAAATATTACTACATTTAAATTACCGTAAACATGATGGGATTTGTGGGTTTCAAGAATTTTTGTTTAGATGACTCCCGGCTTATGAAATAAAAATTTAAACCTAAATACCTAATATATTTATTAATTACAATTTAGTCATGTATCAACTGAAATCATATTCGTTATTAGATAATTTAATGAAATGTTGTTTTTATAGAACGGATTAAAAAATACACTCTTTAAAAAAATAATAAATTTGAATATAACCAAAATATTTAATAAATTTCTTCCCGGTATCAAATTAGTCACATGTGAACTAACCACGCTCTTTGTCTATTATGCGTATTTAATGATTTATTCTATTAATTCGAGTCAATGTTAAAATTATATAAACACGTATTATATCGATAACACCGATATTAAAAGGCCGGATAAATGAATGATAAATATCAAGATCGCCTTCTAATGAGACACATGAAATTAGGTTTGTCCAGGTTATATTATAACATATAAATTTAAATAAATATAAATATAAACAAGATATGACAGTTTATATAACAAATTGTGATGGTTTATATTTCTACAATTTTATTTAAAGAAAATTCTATAAATTTACAACATTTTTTCTTCCGGTACTGCCGATATGTTAGCAGGCTATAAACTGGATGTAAGAATGTTAAGATGGCGGACCAATCAGACGAGTCTAAATGATACAATTAGTTTTGCTCTGTCAAACTCATCTGCTTGGTCCGTTATCTTGATATTTATCATCCTGACGAGTGCTAGATTATCATCCCTTCGACTTGGGATCTCCCGTAATGCTCTAGTGGTACTGCGGTGTGATATAATGATATATGTATTTATAAATAAATAAAATCATCCAATTGTCCGTCTTTCTTATATCGGTGGTGTAGATAATACCCATTTTATGTCATATTAATAGAGATAAATGTAATAAATATTTGTGTTTAATTCAAACCAACCCTTTATATTTGATTAACAGGTCGACCTAAATACTCTTATAAACATTATATCGATAATAAAAAAATCGTGACACACTCTTTCCTTTCGGAATTGGCCCGAATAGTTGCGACTCTCATTTTTCAACCAATTTGCATTAAAAAATTGTCAAAAATATAACATTTATGGTACTTAAAAGAACATTTACCCACTGGCATTCAGTGTCCCACCGTGCTATTGAAAAAGTATTTATCGGTTGCAGCTGTTTGGCACAGGCATTGCATTTCACAAGCAATAATAATTATAGTAATTTTCACACTTCGTTACTCCTTAAATATTATACTGAATAAAATATTCAAATTGAGATTCGCACTTCTACTTTTATTTTGAGATTGGCTACGCGTTTCGACTCCGCCCGGAGTCATTGTCAAGCCGTAACTACGTAGAGTTACGGCTTGACAATGACTCCGGGCGGAGTCGAAACGCGTAGCCAATCTCAAAATAAAAGTAGAAGTGCGAATCTCAATTTGAATATCAGTGACTTCTATCAAGTAATGAAAGAAGATAATTTAAATAAAAAAAAAAACTGAATAAAATATACACAAAAAGTACAACGCGCACGTATGAATAGTGTGCATATTAATAAGTAAAGTACTTAGGCATGCTCATTTCGAAAGTGGTTATACTCTTTGAGATGATCAGGCATAGTGTTATCAGTGTGATCAGCAGCATTGATGATGATCATAGTGTCTCCTGGTGCTGCTTATCATCTCATCTCTTCACGATGACGCCTCTTTAATCACCCTAATGGAGTAATCGGGTCAAATACCCTCAATCTCTTCTATTACACAATCGATACAATCTAGCTGACGGGATTTTTTATATTAATATATAATAAATATCATAATTTAACAGTTATTAATTAAATTTTGTAATAAAACTACACAGATTTAATCTAGTCGCTCATTTCTAAAACTCACCTTGTCCAGTTTTTAATAAAAACAACATCAATTAATAGCTATTAAATGATGTAAAAAAATATTTCATAAATGTTTCGTGAATATCTCAGAATGTGGACATGAACTGTTTTGGAAATAGGCGAAATAAAAAAAATAATTTTGTTTATAAGTACATATGATTTTATTTATATAATAGTAACTTAAGCAATAAACACTATAACAAAATGGTTAACTTCTCCACTAACTCTTTAATACAAAATGTTAACAAAATCAAATATGTTTCAAATAAGCGAAACTTTAAATTACCAATGAAATGTTGAGAGACATTCCTTAAAAATTCTTTAACATATCTTTTTTCACAAACACATCTGATTTTGTCTGTCAATTATGATTTTACTATATTCGTGTTTCACAATATTTTTGTTTTATTCATATAGTATTAAGTATATGTTTTTGGAATTCTAAGTTTATATATTTTTTTATTATTTATTATGTATAATATTTATATATATATTAGTAGTTCTACAAGTGGGTTTTTGTATTTTTTCCCATAAATTATGTTATGACTTATTAATTATTTTAAATATCAATTGATTATACTCCGTATTAAAATAAGTAAAAGACTAAGTCTATAAACTTAATATTGTAACATCTAATCATAATGTATCAAACATTGTACGCAAATTATATTTAATAAAGAAATTGTATAATAATAATTATATAATAGTAAAAAGGGGGTAAATGGATCACGCGATATTATCGTTGTAAATAAATTTTATTTATTTATTTACGCCCCGAAAAGCTTTTTTAGACACAACAACGTGTTAATTGTCTGTCGGTGAATTTAACTATTACTAGTCACACAGGTCACAGACTTAATAATCAGTATATACCTTACAATATAGGAAATCAGAGTAAACCTGGATCAAGATGATCGATTTTGTTAATATTATTCCCGATCTCCCAGTCGTAATGACCAATCAAATCATTTTTTTTACATAAGCGGAATTTGTATTTGGAGTATTGAATAGTTATTAATTAAATTTAGTAATAAAACTTCACAGAACAATCTAGTCGCTCATTTCTAAAACTCAAAACACATAATAAAATTATTAAATAATGTAAAAAAATCCATAGTCCGTCTCATTATAAGGATATTGCGGTTTTAAAAATATAACAAAATGCACATTATCCATAAATATTTTCTGCATAGATAAAAGCATAAAATATCGCATGAGTGGCTCAATGCGTGGTTAGTTCAAGTGGATCAAGTGGTCAAAAACATGAGTTACCTGGCAATCATTATACTGTAAACATCTCTCTTCATATCTTCATTTATATTTCAGAGTAAAATGGGTAAATGCATTGTTACTACATGTCATATGGACTCAAACATACACTCAAATACATCTAGGCTCACTTTTTACCAAACACTACTTCTTTAACATGTTTAAAATATTATTGGGTTTTAATCGCCAAAGTATTGTCACAACCACTCTCAGTGGTCACTAGAAATGTGTTGAGTGAAGGAGACACACTTATGCCTTTATCGAATATAAGAGAGAAGAGTGCAACAGTACACGGGCTACACGACTTATTTATAAGCAATGCGATATCTAATGTTTATATCTATGGTATGGCAGTATTTATTGTTATTGTAGTATATTTAATATATGTAAAAGTGTTATTAGTAGTAATGGTGGTTGTATTATGCAGATGTGGTTGAGGGTTGACTGAAGTATTACACTGAAGTGACGAGCTTTCAGCCGTTTGACGACACCACCTCAACCAGCCCCGCCCACCCCATCGCATACATATATATATATACACTATTAGGGGATCACATTTTCATAAATTATTACAGTCAAACCTCACTCATTACTATAAACCCTGTCCTCTATTAAATATTATGTAAATTCTATGAAAAAATCCAGTCGAAATGGCGTGTTTATTTGACGAGTCAATAATTATTTGGTGTCGAGTGTTCTGCTGTTGACAGATGTCGAAAAATAGCCAACACGGAAGCAAAGAGACTTATTATTATTATAAATACTATTATATTGCAGATGGGGGTGTTTGTCATTATGGTGGTGATGATGGGATTTGTGAATAATCATCGCAAATAAACTAAAGCAAGTAACACATCGCACTTATACAACACATCGTATTTACAATCAATAACTAATTGATATTATGGCAATCTAAATCATTAAATATCTGGCTACGTTATTGATATATTTATTAAATAAAAGATTCGAAATCAAATCTTGCAGGGAATGTTAAAAAAACAATTTAGTACAATTATATAATCTGAAAGCTGCCTACGTATAAATAAATAAACCAAATGATTTTATTAATAATCAATGAAAAAAATATGAATTCCATTGGTGGTTCTGATTTGTCCATGTTTAATGATTATTTTTTTATTTAGAAATATTTTTTTGTATATAATTATTGTTAAAATGATTGAATTTGTCATTTTCTATTTCATTTGTATAAAATGTCAAAATTGAGACATTTGCAGAAACAATTTGCTAATTTACCGCGAACGGCTGTGATTGGTCACAAAGCAAAACTCTTATTTTTGTGATCTTCTACAAATAAAATAATATAATTACATATTAACAATTTTTATTTTTGAAATATATTATTATATGTGAATAATTGTATCTATTCACGAACTAGTATTTTTTCAAAGCACAAAATTAACATGAATTGTGATCGTATTTGATTATTTTTAAATTTGACATCCTTAAAAGTAATTACTTTATTTGGAATCTCGTGTCTTCGAACTACTTAAATTATTTGCAGATGGCCTTAATTGGTCTCACCTTTCTCAAAACTTTATAAAATGCATACATTCAACCAATCGAATGTTGATGTTTTGATATTTTTTTCATAATTTTATTTAAATAAAGAAGCAGGGTATACTTTCCTTTAATTTTGTAGTAAAATTATACCCCAATGTCGCGAACTTGTTATTTTATTAAATTTTATCCTTGAATATGTTGAATTTTTTCTCTCGTGCTACTGTTATTACTATTAAAACATACATTTTTTATTATAATATTACCGAGAGTTGTAATGCTGTTGAAGTTGATTGACATATGATGTTGAAAGTCATAAAGAGGGTTGGTTTTGGAGGGATGGTGTTTTTATTGCGAACATAGGGTGTCTTGAGTGCGGCAACCATTGTTTTATAAACTACCATAACGTATGTACCTCTTAAATTAATAAAATTACTTGGACTTTATGCCATATCTGAATTGCGAATAATCATACAATCAAATCAACATTTCCTGGAGTATTTATTATTGTATATTTTTTGCATTTCTTTTGGTGGTTGAAGTAGAAGAAATCCACTTCCGACAGGAGGGTACGGAAACAATAGAATTGAGGACTATAGGGTTGCTTCATACAACACTACACTTTGTGTATAATACTTACCCGCAAATATTGTGATGGAATAAAAATATTATTATTGAGTGTAATAGTTGTTTAATTTTTACGGGGTTGAAAATAAACTTGAAAATACGAGCAAATATTAATATTCAGTGCATAAATAGAGGACACAATGGGTGAAATTGTCAAGGGACCACTATATTGTCATCGTGTTTGCCAATTACTATGAAATGTTTGACTTATCATCTAGCCGAGGCAAATAAAAGCCATTATCACCACACATTTATTAATAAAGATGACATATTTTATTGTTTTATTTTATTAAATCAGTCTTAATTGGGCCAAGACACTATCCAGTCTCTAGAAATGTACCACTTATTTAAATAGGCTTTATAACTATTTAATTTCAATTTCACCCTTGTAGAGATACCCACCAAACAATGGTGATGATCGATTGTTTTATTGTCCAAAGTAAAAAATTATTTGGAAACTATTTAGTAAATTAAATATTCAGATTGATTTAGTAAAATATAATATATATAATTGTCTAACTGTCTGTCTGTACGGGTCAATCTTTCAAATATCCTCAGCGTATACAGAGTCGCTATATACAGAAAAATAGTCCTTAATATATCAGGGTACAAGCATTAAAATTCCGTGTGCTCTTAAGTCTTTATGGAACTGAGCCATATATTCAAAATAGAATAGAATATTTGGTAGTGAGACTGCATTTAAATTTGTTGATTATTGAAGATATGCGAAAGTAGCCCATAATATGTATCGAATACCTTCGAGATATCGTATACTTTCGTTTGAAATATGTTTGCTGTCAGTATAGTTCGTAATGTATGAAAAGTAAAAAAATTTTCATTTTCAATGATTGTTTAAACTATTAAATGGGACATTTTCGAAATAGTAAATTATTCCTATCTGACCGGCAACTAATGTAGATTCATCCATTATCTATAACACATTTTATGTCTCTGTCAATAGAAGGTATTTAATCGTAATCTGTAAAATTTTATATATACAATTCAAATTGTTTGACGCATGAAACGTAGTGTTGCCAGGTTTATAAATAATTCAATTTAAATATTTAATCATAATTAATACATATCTAAAATCTCGAAACGGGTATTTTAATGATAATATTATTCAATTTATTTCAAAATAATTTTAGAGATATTTAATAATGCATAATAAATGAAAATTCTCAAAAAAGTATTTATCGGGAGACTCGCTTTTTAAATATTGTGATGAGTGTTGTCATCATATGAAAACCACGTTATATTATTTTATTAATAATTTTAATAAAAAAATTCAAACTTCTTTCGAATGAAAAACAAAAAACGTATTATCTTCGTATTAAAAACAAATCAGAGCATTAAAAAATATTAAATAATTTCATAATATTTTTAGATGTATTTAATTTGATAATGCATTACATTTTCATACTTCATTTTTAAAATCAAAAATTTCTTCTAATCGATAGAAAAAACACTTTAAAGCAAAAATGAAATCAAAACTCAAAGATAAACGTCCTATTAAAAAACCAGGCAGAACATAAAAAAACATTAACAAATTGAAAATTTCAATTAAAATTACCCTAGTTAAGAATATAAAAATGATAAATCAAAAGAACAAAATGCCTACAAACGACAATAATATTGACATCGACGTGAAGTTAGTCGCGGATCAATAATCTGTCAAAATAACTAATAAAATTGCCAATTAAAAGAACCAATAAAACTAAAACTATTGACCTAAGATCTAAAATACTATTTTTTGTATTTTATTTTCTGATATCTTTATTTTTTATTGAACGGTGAAATTGAAATGAAGAGGGTTGAATTTTGTTAGTTTTATGAGAAGACGATAAATTTACTACTGTATAAATATATAAATATCATTTTTTCATGGTAGAACTTTCATTTTCTATTTCCTTAATAAAAATATTATATTCATACTGAAGTGAAAGTATGTGGTTTAATCTTAGTGTATCGTCGATATCTTATTATATTGAAGTGGTTCAATAATATTGTTATTTGATATGATCCTTTCGGGTGTGGGTAATATTATTGAATATTGTATTGATACCAAATTGGACCCTTATACTTTTGTCATATCTATGACAAATATGGCCTTTATGCACGTTTCATTACATTTCAATATCTGCATGCAATTGTTAAGTGTTTTCCAACTCTTTCAGTATAACAATGTGTTTTTTTCTTCATTTCTTTAGAATATCACATCAAAATGCAGCCCTTCCAGTCGTCATCTCCGCGACAATGCAAGGTTTCAGAGCTGAAGTTTTCGATAGCCAGGCTGATGGCTCCGGAGCCCTCGGCCTTCCGCCAAGTGACACCGACTACTCCCAATTCAGCTCCCAGTATTACCAGCTCTATTTCGCTTCATCAAAGTCATCACACTCATCATCAGCTGCAGCCGCCCCCGAGCCAGCCGCCCCCTCAGCCTCAGCCTCAGCAGCAGCAGGACTCCAACTCGTCCAGTACGTCTCCAGCAACAAGACACAAGACCTTCGCCTGCTCTGACTGTGGCAAAGTATTCAATGCACATTACAATCTTACAAGACACATGCCTGTTCATACTGGAGCTAGACCATTCGTATGCAAGGTGAGTTTCATTTTTGTTATAACTATCTCTCAATTTTCTCAGCTTGAAGACAGTCGAGGGTCAGTATGGAAAAAGGTGGATAACGGGATACGCCCGTAAAATAATTTTGTAAATAAACCCTAAGTTTTCTATAGATTTTTATAAAAAAAACTTTTTGATATTATAGTTATATATCCTGTGATTTTTTATTTACTTAGTAAAGAACAAACCAAATCACTTTGAATCGCTACATATAAAAGATCATAGTGTATGTATACGTTATACTGTGTGGCTGTATTGTGAGCTCTCTTATTGGAGATTTATTAGAGATCTCACAAAACAACCACACAGTAAAACGTATACATACACTATGTCCATTTATATATGCATAGTAATTCGAAGTGATTTGGTTCGTAATATACCAAAGAAAATAATTGAAAGATATAATGATTTACTCGATTATCTATAAACTGAATATTTCAGTAAACGCCCTTATTCCGCCCAGCCCCCTAATTGTTCTCATCTGAAAAGATAAAAAATATGGATTAATTCATTATTTACAATTTTTAAAGCTTTTGGAATAAAAGAATGTTTGTAAAAAAATTATAAAAATTTAAAAATAAGGCAAACCCACCCAATAAACCTAATAAAAATAAAGCTTATTTGGGGTGCTCAGAATCAAAAGCTCTCAAATTCAGAAAAAACTAACCTGCATCAAATTTTTTTTGCAATTTTATCACAACCTTGGGGTTAAGAAAATCCACTATTTGAAAAAAATGGATGGTTTGGGAGGTGCTCAGTTCTTTTAGAATCAATAATTTAATTTGGTTGGATGCAATTACAAATCGATCAGATATTTATAAATAAAGGTGAATTTATAAACTAAATAAAGTTTATTTTGCGGCAACCATAACAAGGCAACCCTCATAACTGCCCAGAATAAGAAATACTGTGTAATATTGTAAGAATTTGTTTCAATTCTCATCAAAAATATATACCTATTGTCGCGGGGTGACCATAATTGCGGTTCAAATTGTGTATTTTGCATATTTTGGAGGGGAAACCATACATTTCCAATATATTAAATTGATTTTTGTTAATTCCAGGTGTGTGGCAAGGGCTTCCGACAAGCGTCCACATTATGCAGACATAAAATAATCCACACATCTGAAAAGCCTCATAGATGCGGAGTTTGTGGAAAGGCTTTCAACCGTTCTTCAACATTAAACACACACGCCAGGATTCATGCAGGAGTTAAACCGTTTGTGTGTGAACATTGCGGTAAAGGATTCCACCAGAAAGGGAATTACAAAAATCACAAACTGACTCACAGCGGAGAAAAAGCTTACAAGTGTTCCGTGTGCAATAAAGCATTCCATCAAATATATAACCTAACATTCCACATGCACACCCACAACGACCGTAAGCCCTTCACGTGTCATATATGTGCCAAGGGATTCTGCAGGAACTTCGATCTGAAGAAGCACACGAGGAAGCTGCATGTCGGGGGAAATGGCCTTCCAGGAGTGGCTCCGAGTGCAGTTACCAGGGATCCTTCTTCATTTTTAATGAGCTCCAGATTACTTCCACCACCGGCGCCGACTCCTGCAGCGCTCTTCTTCTCCAAGATCTTGTGACCAGACGCTCCCCTGTACTTCAACTGAAGTCCGCGGGGTTCTCGGTTCTCGATCTAGACTGTGTTAAATCGTATGTGATATGCTGAAGGAATTAATAATTATATAAGAACGTGTGAATGCAAATTGTATCCGTAACAACTAGTCAATCCAGCATGAATTCAAGAATTGGGATTAATATTTTAGCACACGGCCGAGAGCCTTTATGTAAAATACAAGACTTTTAATTGCACTATAAATATGATGTTTTTTCCAGCACATTTATTATTTCGTTCAAGTTAGTCTTAATCCGATGAGATGTTAATTAATTTTAATTTATATTCGTTAAAGTGCTTTAAATGTATATAATAAAAGTAATATGTTTATCATCCAATGAAAATGTAAATAAAGACGTGGATGTAATGTGAATAATCCTCCATTGAAAGTGTTTTATTTTTTTAAAATTGTTCAAAGAGCAAGCTCGATTTCGCACCATATCTATTTTCACCCTTAAAATCTTGCTGTTGCGACATTTTCGCCCTGATTTGTTATCAAAGTGAAGAGTGAAGGGCGTCAGAAGCCAGAAGATTGAAGATTACCAGCGAACATTAGCTGATTATATTCTACTCCTGTGTAATCGATCTATATATTTAAAAAAATCAATAATACCACAAAAAATCATCTATAATAATATTTATTTCTCAATAAAATTAACATTTTAATTATATTTTCATTATAAACTGTTCAATAAATAAGTTTAAAAAATATACGAAACAAGCATTTGTGTGAAAATGCTCAGTACAAAATAGTATGGCAATCGAACTTTACGACTATTAATAAATAAATAAATAAATTACGCTTAAAAACTCACAATACAGTAATACAAATATTATATTACACATTTTGCATATATTTTTATAATAATGCAGTATAACAGGTATTACGACTAAATATTTAATTACACAGACTTATTTGAATACATATTTTATAAATAAATTTTCTTAATTACATTTCCAAATCAGCTTTCAAACTATGGTGACTAGGTCATTTGCCGTCGTTTACAATTATTGCTCTCAGCATAGACAGTTAATATTATTTTCGGAAATTATAGGTATTTATTATAAATATTTGAACGTTTAACATTAACACTCCTGGGGTAAAATTTAATTTTTTTATTATTTTGGCACCTTGAAAATCCATATTCTAATCAGTATGTTTGAGCAAGTGTCTAATTTTCCATCTCTATTTAAATTTTCAAATTAAATTACAATCACACCTCAAATAGAATCAAATTCTGAACCGTCACTTCCCTGGAAATATATTTTATTATTAATTGCTGTGGGTGAAATAAGCTTTAAACTGAATGTTATTATTAATTACCAGGTCGGGTTTATAAAGGTGAACATGGGGTAGCAAAAAAGTGGATCCCAAGTCTCTTTCCGCCATAGTATTAGCCTCCTAAAATGTAATGTATTAGCAATAATATATATTATGTTTTTTATTTTGTAAAAATAAATTACTCACATGTTGAGTATAATGAGCAGATGATTTATTCGAACCGGTTGTACTGCGAATTATTTTAGTTGATGGCTTCACAAGTGTCCCATCGAAAGATCTTGCTTCAGACATTGTTCTAAAAAAATATTAATTATGAAATACTGTGCTGGAAAATTAAACGATGACTTATATTCATTTATATTACAATTCTCCAATTCGCCTCTCTGCATCCGTCCAATCATTGATATCTTCTTGACTGAAAGAAAAAAATGTCATCTATTGTTTTAAAAGTGTTTCAAATACAAATTCTACCTGTACGCTTTCCTCAATGAATTAAATTGTGATTGCATATCCATGGCTCCGTAGGTGTTTGATTTAGTTATAGATGAAACATCATCTTGTTCATCTTTTATGCAAGAATCACCATCACCTCCCATTACAGTTGTGGATACTTTGAAGCCGGCAGAAACTAAAGCTCCTGACAATTTGTTATTAAATTAGTTTAATATTACCACATTCAATATAATGTATATTCTAATTTGTAAATATACCGGCAGAATATTTCTGATGAGAGGTTTTTGTAATGCTGTATGAAGACTCATTACTTTGCTTTCTTCTTATCAACTGTAAAATATTTTTTCATATTTTATTCACATATAAATATAATTAAAAGAATGTAAAAAAATATATTACATCTAATACATTATCGTTGCCGCTTGGTCCCGCATCCAAATAACTTAACAATTTTGATTCTGTATTGTTTTCAGAATTTGAAGGCTTCCTTTTTAGACCGGCATTAGAATCCCTGTAAGAATAAACATGTTTGTTGGATAGTTTTTATGAGTGGGTAAATTTTTTGACAAGGAATAAAGAATTTACCTGTGTTCTGGATTCAACGATGATGCGACTGGAGCTGGACAGTACTTTGCTCTTGGAATCATCAAAGTAAAAGGCTTCTTTTCTCTTTGAGGTTCATCCATTGTCATTGATGTTTTCTTACCAGATTTCTGAGATACTTGTGATGTTTTCTACAAAAAAATATTTTATTTGTAAATCCGTAATATTTAATGAGAGATTTATTTTTACCTTAGCTGGGACATATGGAAGTGACATATTTTGAACACTGCTTCCTTCACCGCCAGAATCGTTTCCTCTTTCTTGTATCAAAGCACGCTTATCCATAGGTGGGTGCATTTTCGAAGATTGCATTCCACCCTAAAATAAAATGTATGTAAAATATTTTCATTTATAAAGATTATCTTTTTTAAAGATTTTAAAGTACATACTTGATGTATAGGTGTTAAACATGATGCCATTATATTTGCTGGTCTAGTTTGAGTCGGAGGCCTGTTACTACTTTTGTTTTTCCTTGCACATGTCATGGCCATACATATAACCAACATAAGTAAAAGGATTGCTCCCAATGTTGCTAATGATATGAGAATCACTGAAATAGTAACATTGAATAGTATAATTGTATAAAAAGCTATTTAAATATCATATCATTATATGTACCTTTAAGGTTTACTTGACAACTTTCACCGGCATACCATTGGAAACATTCACAAAGAACTTTATTATCATCTCGGCTGTAACAAGTTCCGTGATAATGACATTTTTCACAGCCTATTGAATCTGCTAAAAGTTAATCATGAAGGTTAGTAATTATTTTATTGAATAATATCTTTAATTAGTAAATAATATTTACCGGAACACACTCTGCCTGGATACACAGGATTTACACTGAGGTCAGCATAACCTTCTTTACAACTACAAGTATATGTTGCTCTGAGATTGAAACATTCTGCATGTTCTGAACAGTCATGGAATTGTGGACTCATACATTCATTGAAATCTGCAATTTTTATTGAGAAACATTGAGTATTTTGTTAATAAATTGTATAACGCTGTATTTTTTACCTCCAACTTCTAATTTGTCAACTAATTCACTAGCAGCAAACACATCTGTACCACCTAAACTGTAGTTGTTATTCCTCAGGTACTTTTCAACAACATCTTTAAGTCGATCTTCATGTGCATTATCAGAAAGCTGAAACAAATTTTTTTTTAGCACATTTGCTTCTATAGTAATAAAATTTATTTAATGACAACTTACCTGAACATAAAAATCATTGATGACTCCTTTATAACTTGTTTCATTATTTGACGATGGAACATCCACCGGTTGGAATCCATTTACATGAACACCGTGGTAAACATCTCTAAGATCAGATTGCATAACCATTCTGTTTATACCTTCGTGAGCAGCAACTGCAAGTGCTTGGAAGTCTGGACTGTTTTGATCGGAGAAGGAGTCTTGATAAAGAAGTCTTTCATTTCCATAGCGACTGAGTGCTAATTTCATTGAATATGTGTAAGTAGCTAAAATATTAACCAAAAACATAAGGTTCTACATATGAATCAATTAATATTAAAATAATGTATCTGTGTCTACGTTTGCATGGACGATCAGGGAACATTCTAGCAAATCCAGGTCTACAGACACACTTCATCATTCCGTGCATTCTTTGACAACGTTCATTTCTTGATGCTTTGCAATCAGGTTGACATTCTTTTCCATATGCCGCTCCTTGCAATAAACCAATATTAATATCATAGAATAATTAACAGTATTAATTAATAATAATCACAAATGGACTTACCTGTTGGACTAATTGGATGAGGTGTTTCTAGGTATGGAGTACCAGCCAATAATATTTCTCCGAGTAAAACATGAGATACACCATCATTATTGGCTTCTTCATTTCTTGTAGCTCCGTCAAAATCTTGAGAATCTTGATTTGTATTTATACTATTTGAGTTTCCGCCGCTTTGAGATTTATTCATAACAACAAAGAAGTTATCGTTATCATTCTGATCGGTTTCATTATTTTCAAATTGAAGATCAGTGGAATTATCTGGTTGTATAATGAAATCATCTTCATCTGAAGATAAAGATACATCATCCAGATCAATTACATTGTGTGTGTTATGTTGGGGAATTCTTACAGCCGTGGGTTCAATAGGAACTTTAGGGTATTTCGTTTCCCAAGCAGGTAAAGTCTCTAAAGGCACATGTTTAGTTACAGTCTGTACAATAGTTGTTGGTTGAACTAAAGTGTGAATTTCTGTTACAACATCTACAACTGTTGAAGTTTGTGTATTAGTCAAGACTAACGTTTGAGTGGTTGATCCGACTACTGGGCTAACAACACTTGTCATGGTTTGGGTTACAGTTAGTGTATGAGTAAGTGTTACAAATCTAGTTGTCATAATTGTAGATGCTGGTTCAGCCAAAGTGGTTGTATATGTAACTACAGTTACCTTTTCAGATTTCTTCTTGTTGTTGTCATCAGAGATTTTCATCTGATTGTTACTGTTTTGAAGAGGTATTACAGATATTTCATCAAATGCATTCGCCGCTGTTTGAAAAATAGGTGTTACAGTCATAGGTGGTCTTGTAACTTTTTTAGATGACTCTATTTCATTGATGGTGTAAGCCGTTTTTAAAGTCTCTGTTGGTTTTAAAGATTCTGTTGATTTGAAAATATTATCACCGAATGAACTTTGAATTAGAGATGGGTGGTGTACTACTGATGGAGCATTAATGATAGTTGGTGCTGAGATTCCTGAATTGCTATTAGTTATAACCGTAGCAAATATTCCAGTTGATTGTACTCTATTGGGGAATATAATAGATTTGGATGGCAGAGTAGACGATATGACAACTCCTAAAGTTTCTTCAGGATATATATCTGGATGCATTATATCTGATCCGACAGTACTTATCGGAGTTGTATTAATCGTGGATGTTTTTGATGGAGATATTTTAGATGCTGTTTGTTTCAAAATATTATTACTTGGTTCAATTCTACTCGGATTTTTCCAACTACTTGATCTTGATGGGTACATAATTCTTGTTATTGTGGAAGCCAGTGGTATTTTAGGTCTTATAATAGTAGAAGCTGTAGCGTACCTATTAAAAGGTCTACTAGTAATTCTGTAGTAATCTCCAGGTCTTTTATATTGATTTTTAATGACATTGTACGATGGTTTATATGTAGACACTTCTCCATTAGGTATTTTTGTAGATGGTGTTTCGGGAGGAGGATTCATACCCATGATTGTTTCGTCATTATGTAATTTATTAACATAATCAACAGTTGGCAATGGTGGTGGAGATAAATCATCAGTAATATCTAATGTATTATTAGATTTGATTGTTGTAAATGTTGGTAAAGTACTAGGTATTTTTTCTGATGTGATATTAACTATTTTTATGGGATTGTTTGTGGATAAATGTATAGAGGAAGTGATAATTTTGTCAGTATCTTTTTTGGACTGTGACACATTTTGATTATTAACTTGTTCACCAATATTGTGACTGTTTTGAGCCTTTTGGAATGGTCTAGGTTGTGGAAGATCACTAGGCATACCAGAAATGTGATTTTGTTGTTTGTATTCGTTCATTGAAAATGGTCTTGGACTCATTTGAGTTATTGGTCGACTAAAGTCTGGATTAGTTGTTGGTCTTACTCCTGGTAATGTTACAAGAGAGACCACTTTGTATTTTTCCTCATCAAATGGTTTTTCTGTCTGTGATCCTACATTGTGGTTTGCATTAAAATCTTGTTTTTGTTTGTCGTTATTGTATCTGGTATAATCATTTCCAGAACCAATCAAAATTTCCTCCTTTGGTTGATTTGTAATCTTAAAAGGTTTAAAGCTAATTTCTTGGCTAATAGAGTTAGGGGTAGATGAAATGAATGGTTGATTTGCATATGCCTGTGGATATTTGTCAGATGTTTTTGTGGAAAATGAATTGGTATATGTTTCAACGTTATTGATTGCATTTGTTGCATATAACGGTGTACCAGGAATAGTTTGTTTAACCACATTATCTCTAGGTGGACTGTTATAGACCTGTGTATATTGTTTTTCATAGTACGAAGGCTGGAATGTTGTCAATGGAGGTGGAGCCATGAACTCGGAAAGAGTATTTGGGTCTTCGGTATTTTCAGGTACTTTCCAATTATAATTCATAGTTGGAATTCCTGGAGTTGGAACCCTTTGGCCAAAACCATCATTTTTAACCACATTATTTTCATAGTTAAATGTGAGTGGAATTATTTTTGGAGTTGTCGACACAACTTTGGGCTGAGATTGTTTCTGTTTTTTATTCTCATTTTGACCACCGAATGTTTGTTTAGAGGAGCCAGTTGAAGATTGTGACTGAACATTATTTTCAATCACAAGAGGTCTTTGATAAGTTTTATTATTATTCAGCTTCGGTTCGTGGGTTGAATTAATATTATTGGGCTTTGTATTGTTTATTTTTGCAACTGTTTCTTTGGACACTGGGAAGTTAGCATGACTATTGCTTGCAACTGAACTTGCGTTCACAGGTGATTCATTGAAATTATTGAATGAACTAGCATGAACTACGTGAATCTTTTGATTTCCATTTTGAACATTATCAGGAATACCTCCAGAATTAATATCTATATAATCATCACTGTTTTCATCGATTGAACTTGTCGACCAGTTGTTACCGCCAATTATCAATTGTGGTGATTCATTTTGAGGGGCTTTAAATTGTGACGGTGACATATTAGATATACCATTATTACTAGAACTTTGAACAGACTGAGGTGCTACGCTTATAGCAAAATTTGTTCCGATAGATATTCCTGTTGATTCGCCAGAATATTTATTGACACTCTTCACTGCATGAGCATTGAATGTTTGTACATTTTCATTAGGCGATACTGGTATACTGGTTCCAGATATTGTTTGTTCAGGAAAACTAGTTCCTTGTACACTAGTACCTGCATTCAGCGTTATAAGTCCTCCTTCTTGTGGTATATTGTATCTATTTCCAACATGAGGTGAGCCAGATTGTAATTGAATTTGGGAATTTTCATGGTGTTGATTTATTGGAGTGTTTACTTGTGTACCAGCATTCAGTGTCACTAATCCACCATTAAATATGTTGGCAAAGTTTCCATTTTCATGTGGCAAATTGATACTATCATGGGGTAGTGCGTGATTTTCTTGATTCAATTTATGATTTTTATATGTATTTTGACCAATAGGTATATTTATGGGACGCTGCTGATTGCGATTATTTTGTTCATTATTTGTAGCTGATGCATAGTACACTTCTGATGTTACTCTTTGAGGTGGAGGATTATTTGAATGTTGAGGTGCATATATTTCATTAGAAGCAAATTTTTGTGGATCATATAGGCCTGGTCTACCCAGTGGTAATTGTGGTCTGGGATTCTGTTGATCATTTTTGAATCTATTAAAATCTGAATTAACTACTCCAATATTCGACTCATATTTCACTTGGATATTTGGTGGAGGTGGAGGAGGTACAGCTAATTCATCTTCATATCCGAGAGTGGTTGATTTGATAGTGTTTCCATAATAATAATTTTCAGGTGAAAGGGTTCCTTGTGAAAATTGATGATTTTTTATATGCTGTTCATGTTTCATAACTACGTGAGGGCCAAAATGCATTGTAGTTTGTTGATTGCTTGTTGGGGGTGGCAAATTATGATTATGAGGATGATGTTGGGGATCGAATTTCCATTTAAGTGCCGGAGGTTTACCTTCTTGATTGAATCCAGATATGCCATGGTTGACAATTGATGGATTAGGCTTTTGCTTTAATGGTGTATTGCTATTCTCATTTATAGGTCTTCTGTGGTCATTTATATTAGAATTGGAGCTGTGTATTGGCTGCTTTGGACCCACGTGAATGGATGTTAATTGTGGTGCAGCAATACTAAAACTTCCAAAATAACCAGGCTCAGAATATGGTAAGGGATCATCTATGTATTGGCCATTTTTATGGGGTTCTGAAGATCCTGCAAAAACAAGTGCAGTAGTGCTTCCGTGAGGAATAATAACATTTGCAACCCTAGATGGTTGAATGTCGACAAGAAATTGCTTATTGTTTGATTTATCGGCATCTTCATTGTTTGGATTTCTTTGACCATCAGAGAAATTTGGCCTGCCTGATTTATTATCATGTGAATTTTTATTTTGTAAATTAAGTTCATGATTTTTTCTATTTATTGAATTTGACTTCAAATAGTTTTGATAGCTAGACGGAGAATCTAAAGATGGAATGTAATCTAAGAATGCAGGTCGACCATGGTTTTCAAGCATTGTAAGCGGAGGTTGAATAGATATCCCAATCTGATCAGAATATGCTGTTTGTTGATTGTTCTGAGATTGTATAATTGATTGAATCACATTTCCTCCCTTGTATGGGACACTTTCTGATTTGACAATTTCAACTTGATAGTTATTTGGTGGAAGATTATTTTGATCATTATTTATATTAGGCTTGTATTGGTTTCCAACTGGGATCGAATGTTTATTTGCCTGTTCTTGTGGCTTTGCAGTATTTAGAGGTGGTGGCAAAATGTTTGGAGTATACATCATCGGAGGTCTAAGGTCATATGTTTCATCCTCTCGAATAAAAGGTATATGCTTTAATCCTTGTCCTCTTTGTGGCGGTCTAACTCTTACATCTTGAACATTTGAAGATTGTATGTGACTATCCACGGGATGTTGCTCAGGCGGATTTGGCGAATTAATATGAATATTTGGACCACCAACAGCTGGTTTTCCCACAATGACATCAGAATTTGCTGTAATTATTTCTCCTGGACTAATTGGAATACCGCCATTTAATATAGGACTTTCATGAACAGGTTTACTCATAGCCAAATTAGTTCTAGAAGTTTTCAAATTCTGTGATGCCCAAACAATATTTTGATGAAGTGTGGAGTTAGCATATACATTTTGTGATTCTGATGCTGCTATATCCATATCATCTACTGGGATATATATCGGAAAACTTCCTGGGGACTTTGATTCCGCTTCTATTGTATCAACTCTTTTATTTACATACGGTGTAATTTTTGTAACTGGTCGGAATGTTGTTGTTGAAGCTTGTTTGCTGATTTCTTGCCTTCTCTTTAAATTATCAGTCATCTGTTCAATCATCGGTGCTAATTTTTTTATTCCCAGTGTACCCAATTTAAGTAAATCAGCCACCTGGAATTTTGTTTTTTGTGGTTTATTTGATTCTTTTTCTGGAGTATTTTGTTGGTTGTCATTAGTGCTTGTGGCATTTTTCTTTGAATTCAATTGAGAAATACTGGCTTCGATTTTATTTTTTAAATCAGTTTGTTTGTTTCCGGTAAATTTAGTTTTTAATTTGCTTTCATTATCTTTGACACTTGTAGGCTCTATGTCCATTATGGTTGAAGAATATTTGCTTGGTTTTGGAGGCGATCTCTTTAATTGAAGTGGAATTATATCCGTTGACACTATTTCATTGGAGCCTTTTGTTTTTATTGTATTTTTTAAAGACTCTGTCAATGTTACGGTGCACGGACAAGAAGACTGCGAACAACTGTGAGATGAAGGGCTCATTTCTGATGGTTGAATTATATCAATATCTTCTAATGACTGCTTTTCCAAATTATTCAAATCGTTATCAAACTTTTGTGATATGATGTTTGAATCAAATATATTTTTGGTCGCTTGAAATAATTTATCATCGATTGAGTCTCTCTAAAAATTAAAAAAAAAAAATTAGTATTCAAATTTTAGAATATGTTGTTATTTGTTTGTGTCAGGACAGTAATATTAGTCAATCGTTAATTAAAACATATAGGCAGCTCACCTTATCTGTAGAAAATGTTGCTGTGGGTAATATTTGGAAAGGTTCAGTGGTAACAGTGGAAACAACAGTTTCATATGTGGAGACAACAGTTCTGGATTTGTGAATAAGTGTTGTGAGGTACGTGAATGTTGTGAAACAAGTTTTAATAACATAGTTGTGTCGTAGCTGCAAACCGTGGTGAGGAATAGGTGTTTGCGGTGATGAGCGTTTCTCTGTTGACGTTGACTTTGACGAAGACAACAGAGAGTGCATACTATCTTTGCGGTGCTCGGTTGAATTAGATGAAATCTAAAATTATTTTCATTTGTTAGTCACCGACATGCATATATAATTAATATTTTAATTTTACAAAACAAAGTTATAAAAAAATCCACAAATTCCTTAAACCTATACAAACTATTATAATATTGTTTGATTTACCTGGTCTTCAAGGGAGAGTGTCATTCTAACATTATTACTGAGAGTTGACGGTGCCAATGTTAGCGGTTTAGTAGGGAGTTCTCTTAATAATTTTGATTTTGATTCAGAACCGACTGTTTCTCCATTGTCTTCATCAGCAACTATGACTTCAACACCATTTGACATTATCCTTGTTGCTAATGAATGTTTTTGTTTTGGTTCTGCCCGATCTCTTGGAAAAATATAACCATCTTCACCGTACAAAATCACACGTCCGTGAATCGGCCTCCATGGGCTATTATTATTAGACCATGCTGAAAAATATGTAACTTGGCTATTGGTGTGCAATGTTAAATCTAAATTTAAATTTTACACATAATTGTTGATAATCTTACCTTTTGGGTTAGTTTAATTTGGAAATTATAATTATTAATTAGAATTAGAGAGAGAGCACAATTTTTAATGCTAAACTACACTACATATTTTCAAAAGCTATGTTTGTACAAATGATCATGCCTTAGATTAGTTTTAGACAGTTCAACTCACCTTGGTATGTTTGGGATTATTTACCAAGACTATATTTGTTGGGATTGATGAAGGGATGAACAACGTGGATCTTCCCCCTGGAAGTCTGGTCGTTTAAGTCATTTCATTTACATACTTTTATATACATACAATTATTGACTGTCAGTAATTAAAATATTATCAGTTTGAGGATTTGTCTTGGGTATTGTTTTGTCCTTTTTGTCATTTCTTTTGTTTCAAACAATGAAAGAAAAAAATATTTTCAAATATTTATTTATTATTTTACATGTTGATGATAGTAAACTTAAAACATATACAACTCATCATGAATATGGACACTTTACACTTATAAATAATCAATTTTATCATACTTAACATACAATAAATTAATTTTGCTGCTGAAAGATTTTCTTGTTATCGTTAAAAAAATTACAATATTCAGAATTAGGTTATAAAATGAATCAAAAAATACACAAATTGAAAACTAAAAAAAATGGCTTTTATTAAAATGCAATAATATTTTAATATCTATAATAAACGTATCTTAATGATTACCTACTACTTAATATTAATTTAGAATATGATAATATGTGGCATTTATTTACATTTTGTAAACAACTCAATAATTTGTGTTGAAAATATTATTCTTTTATGATTTTGAGCACATTTTGTATATTTTCAGATATTCCTACAAATAGAAGACTACTCAATTGGAATTTCAAGAATTAATCTCACTAGGTAATAAAAAATATATTCCCTTTATTATTGGAAAGTAATTTTTATTGTATATAACTTTCTTGAACAACGTATCTAATTGTGGGCTCCATATTAATTATATTACTTTGGCTTTTCATTGTTATGTATTTGCTGACTTCACCAATTATGCTTTCTAAACTTTGTGTTTCTGATTGTGGTATCATATTATCAGAAATACTATTATCCGAGGCGGGACTTATAAAACTATCCATCACGTCATCTGATTGAGATGACGACAATATCTGGCCAAGATCTGGTAACATCGATGGACTCAAATCATATTCTTCATAATAAAGAGCCTCTCTTTTTTGTACACTCTGTGTTTCATCAGCATAGACTGTCGACAAGACAGTGCTGAATTCACCTGGATGTCTTCCCGATACATACAATGTAATTACACTAGATTCCCTTGGAGGTGCGGGTTTGTTAGGTTTCCTTCTAATCGCGCTCTTTTTAGGAGCTTGAGTTATATCTTCATCTTCGAAATCGTTGATATAATCTTTCGTATCTTTCACGTCCAAAATTTCTGGCTTGGGACTATTCAGTAAATCATTGTTGAAAAGATTCGGATTGTTTTGATTTAAGTCGTTTTGCAGACCCAGTAACGGGTTTGCTGTTTGTAATTGTTGAGGTTGCTGTTGAAGCTGTTGCTGTTGTTGCAAAAGAAGTAAGATTGAATTCAATTGATTAGGGTTTTGATTCGGAATCTGTTGAACTGTCGGAGTGACGACAACAGTGTCTGTAATAAATTCTGTGGCTGTTATAACGTCTACGGAAGAATCAATAATTGTAGTGAGAATCTCTTTTCCCCTGAACGTGATCGGAAGCACAGTTGACTTAGCATCTGTAACTGTTGTCACATATGTCGTAGTTCTAGTTTTATATTCTGTAGTCGGAGTTGCGGGAACTCCAGCTTGTCCTTGGAATGCTAACAGTGGGTTGATTTGTGGTTGAGGCATTCCAATATTTCCTAATAGTAATTGAGAGAGAAGTATATTTGCCAAGGGAACATTGGCATTTATTTGTGGTTGAATTGTAGAGGTAACTCTCTCCACGTCGTATACTGTACTGGGTACAATATGAGAGAATGATGTTCGTCTTCCTCTTATTGTGGTTGGAGTAAAAACAATAGTTGTTGTGGGTGTTTCATGGAGAATAAATTGAATTACTCGAGTGGCACCGTTCTCAGCTGGTTCTGATGATTCGGAGACTAAAGCAATATATTGACTTCCAAAAGCGTTTTGGGTAGTACTGTATTGATGTGGCTGTAATATTTCAATACTGGGTTTGGCAGTCAAAACATTTTTGTATTCAGTTAACTTTCCGTTGACGACTGGAATCGTAACTTCCATGGGTATTTTATGAGTTATAGTTAGTTTACCATCGTTATTTGATTGATAGTTTACATAGTTATTATCGATAATATCATTGGAGGTGGCACGGTATCGAGGCGAGCTTCTGCTTCTATTTACGTTTCGTGTTCTTGCAGAGGATCGACTATTTGTTCGCGATGTATCGCTTTGGGTGTTCGTGTAGGTTTTCAATCTGGGAGCTTTTGCTCTCAAATTAGTTGTTGTCGAAGATCTTGAGGTTGGTCGAGACGAAGTTCTTGTTCTAAAAGATGGTTTTTGTGTAGGTGGGGACGTAGTTTTGCTTTCACCTCTTAAAATAAATGGCTGTCTTCCATTACTGTTTGCTTTCGTAACCGTTGCTGGACGAGATGTTGGTTTAGTAGTTATACTTTGATAGTTTGTGTTGCGAGCTAAATACCGACTTTGTGTTCTACCACGTCCGGCTGTTGTGGTTTCGATTTCAGGTTCTATCTCAACTTCTGCTTTTGGAGTGCGTGATGCTGGTCTACGGAAATTAGAATATCTTCTAGATCCGTAATCACCACCGACTTGTCTTTTTGTTCTCCTTCTAAATCCAAATGGTTTTATTATCGGAGTGTTTCCTATTCTACGTGGTGTAGTTGTTGAGGGGGTTGAAACCTGAGATTCTTGTTTATCGGATGAATCATAGTCTGAATCATCATTAAATTCTTCTTCTTCGTTCAAATCATCCTCGTTATCATCACTATCAACTTCTTGATTATCACTGATTTCTTCTTCGGGTGCAGGATCAGGTTGCTTATTTATTAAGCCTCTAGGTGGGAATAAAGAATTCGGTCTTTGCCTGTTCCTTAAATTAAACAGTGGATTTTGAGTAGTTCGTGTGGTAGGTCTCGACGTAGTTGTAGTAATTGATCCTCTATTTCTATTGAATGATCCTCTTCTAGTTGTACCCTGAGTAGTGGTTCGCTGTGTTGTAGATAGTGGTGCTCGAGTGAATGGAGGTCTTCTGAACTTCAACAAAGAATTTGTAGTGCGTCTTAGGCCAGCATCACCGGTTACATCTTGAGATTGAGTAGATGAGTCTACATCTTCGTTATTGGATGGATTTTCAGTAACTGTCGCTAAAGTTTCATCTATATTTTGTGGCGTGGTGGTTTGCCTTGTTCCACCCCTGAATCTAGATGAAAGTGTCGGTCTGATTCTAGAACTAGATCCCCTTGCGGAAATATCTGCTGTATTTCCACGAATAGAACTTGTTCTAAAACCTCCTCTTCTTGTGCTAGTGGGTTGAATATTAGATGCAGTCGATCTGCCTCTACTAAAGCCTGTTGACCTTTGAGATGGGGCGTTAGAAGCTTGAACTCCCGTGCTAACTCTATTGAATCGTCTGCCACTAGAAGAGGAAACTCCTGGATAAGCAGATGAGCTTTGTCTATTTCTGTTAGCACCGAACCCACTAGATTTTGTTGATTTTAGCGCTGGCGTTGCAGTTATCGTTGGAGTAAAATCAGATCTTGTTATGGTTGTCGCTCCACTTGTCAAAGATACTCGTTTTGGGCTAAACGTTGGTCGATTTCTAGAAGCAAACGGTCTTATGACGGGAGTGAATGTCCTTTTACGGGTCGAAAATGTGAGACGTGATTTTTTCCTTGTATTTCCATCTTCATCTTCCTCTTCTTCATCATCTTCATCTTCTTCGCCTTCTTCATCATCTGAAGTTGTTGTTGGCTCCGTAACGGATCCTTCTATTATTGATGGGTTTGTTGTAGTGATAGAAGATCCTGCAGTAATATCGTTTATTGCCTTTGTCGTAGCAAGTGGTTCAACATTATTTGTTGTATTATTAGATGCTCCTGTAACGATTGTGGAATCACCACTTATTATTGCCACTTGTGAAGAAATTATTTTCTTTTCTCCTTGATCTACAGCACTAGATACAAATGTATTTTCTGTTCCAACTAATTGAGTCGATAATATCACACTATCGCCAATCACAACAGTCGGAATTATTGCGTCGGGTACAGCAGTACTTTTGATAATAGGCTTTTCTCCATCACCGAGTAAGTTAGCTTGTGCTGCATTTTTGCCAACTGCTCTACCCAATTGGTTTTCGTTGACTAATTCTTTAGTACTATCAACAATATTCGTGATTGTTTCCAAACTACTCCTTAATTCAGAAGTGTTGCCCACATAATATGTAGTGAAATATGTGTACGTTGTAAAGAAAGTAGCTTTGCCATCGTCAGACAAAAGATCATCTATTGTGGTGGAAGGTTTAATCTCTTCGCTTTCACTCGCATCACTTTGAACTGAAGAAGGAGATACTTGAATTGTAGCTACTTCGATTGGATTTGTTTCAATGGGATTTGTCGTCATTGGAGCCACTGTGGGGGTGACAACATTTGATATAATATCTTCCCGGCTCGTGATTGTAGTTGTTTTATCTTTGTATAAGGTTGTCCAATAGGTAAACGTTGTATAATATGTTATTGGTAGATTTGCTTCATCAGATTCTGTATTCTTGGGATCTAAGGTTTCAGTGACCACATTCGTCACGGTTTCTAGATGACTCTTGATCTTACTAGAATCTTTTCCAACGTACATGGTCGTAAAATATGTGAATGTCGTAAAACTTGTTTGCAACAATAAAGTAGGGGATGGTATTATTTCATCGATGTTGCTTTCTGAACTTATTTGATCTTCCAAAAGGCCATTATCTAAAACTTGTCTTTCTCCTTTAGATGAACTGCTTTTGATATCAGTTACTTGCATGCTTTCATCCTTTTTCAAGTCCATAATATCCTCTTTCACTTTCAGTTTATTTTTGGATCTATCTATTGATGTGTATACATTGTATTTGGGTTTTGACGTACTAGGCTCACTAATATCGATGTCATCTTCTTCTGTTGATGTTATCCTCTTTTCGCCAGAAACTTTTTTACAGTTATTGAAATCGAACGTGTTTGATTTAGTCTTTAAAGGTCCGATATCATTAGTCTTTGAGGGTATTAAAGATGCCGGTCCTACGAAATTGGTATAGACTTCTGATCTACTACATATATTTACATCTTGATCAACATAGAGTGTTGTGAAGAATGTGTATGTTGTATAGAATGTTTTGACCACATCAGATTTTATTTCGTCAAATAATTTTTCATCTTCGATTTCTGGAGTTGGTATTTTTGAACTAGTTATCGCATCATTTCCCGCAGAGTCAATCACCTGACGATACTGAACTAAATCCAAAATACTACTTAGTTCTAGTGTTTGAGTGGGTCTGCCTATACCTACGCTTGTAGGTGAGATTTCACCCAACTCTTCTCTTTGTGTTGCCTTAAAAAGATAATCGCTTGACTCTATTGCGTTGAATATAGACGGATCAATCGAGTTCAAATCGAGAGTAGAAGTAATAACATTAGTTATAACAGATTTTCTACTGGCTATGGTAGAAGTAGAACCCTGGAAATATGTCGTGAAGTATGTGTAGGTCGTATACAATGTCTTGAATATCAAATCAATCTCAGTTTCTTCACTCTCTGTGGTAGTCTCATCTTCTTTTTTGGATTCTGTGGTAGTTTCAAAGTTACCTCGAGTATCGAAAGATATAGTGGATTCTTCAGTTACAGACATCTCCATATGACTACCACTTGTAGTAACTGCGTGTTCAGTAGTTGTAGTTTCTGGTTTATTAGAATCACTATCTTCTGATTCTTCTGTTGTAGTTGTATCAGTATCATTATCCTCCGTCGTTGTAATGGGATAATCTGTGGTTGAATTTTCTAAATTCAATTCCGTGGTTTCTTCTGTTTTTTCGGTAGTCAATGTCGGAAGGGCAGCTTCCGTTATTGACTCTGTGACAGAATCTTCAATAGCCTCAGTTACAGCTTTACTTGGAACAATATCAATTGTCTGAACTGATGTAGGAGATATGTCAATTACTTCTTCAGTTTTGCATTGTAAATTTGTCGTAAAACCAGTTTCAGATGTCACAACTTCGTGGGATTTTATAGAGGTTGTTGTTTCTGTGCCTTCTAAGGGAATAAAGTACGTGGTGAGGTAAGTGAAAGTTTTGTAAGCGGTTGTCATAGTTGGTACTGGTATAACTCCACCAGTGCAAGTAGCATCTTCAGAATTGTTTTCTTCATGTTCTTCTTCCTGTTCTTCTTCTGCATCGATTTCCTCATTTGCATCACCTGGAACGGTGGAACTTTCCTCATCATCACTATTGTCGGTTGTAACTTCAGTAAGCTCAGTTGTTGTCGGTTCAGTAGTGGTAGTAAAATCTCGCGTTCTATCTCTGAAGGTTATTATTTTGGATGATTTTGAAATTTTTAACGGCTCTGTAGCTTTCGGATTATAAGACCTACTAGTTGTGCCTTCTGAACTTGATAATTTATCAGTGGCATGACCTCTGTTGATTGTGCTATAAGCCGATTCAGATGGTTGAACGGAATCTTTATTTATAAATTGTGGATGGTGTCGATTGAAAAGGCCATTTTTCAAGCTTTCTATTACTTTGTTAAACTTTTCATCGGTTTTGACGTCTTGTTGTTCTTCTTTAACCGGCCTTTTACGGTCTGGGGGTTGATTATAAAGTGCTTTGCTTGCGCGTATATTGTCTTGAGGACTCATCACTACTGTTGGTAGTGCAGTTTCCATATTTAATTGGAAACCTGACATGGTTTTTGTAATCATGTTCAAATCTGACGATAGATAAGTTCTCAATCTGGTGGCGACATTCGGTTGAATTTCTGCTTTAACAGAGGGAGTGATTTCTTCTTGTTCTTTAACGAATTCATTAGCAGTACTCGGAGAAAATACAATAACAGTGTCTCCAACAATTGTGGTGAAGTTAGCAAATCCATAATAAGTAAATGTTCTCATCGCCTTTTGATCATCTTTATGACCGAAGAGCTTTTTCGCATTCTTGAGATAGCTGGATACCAAACCTGAACGTTCTGTTTTAGATTCGACGTTATCAATGTAATAGAAAATGGGGGAAAATTCGTTTTTAACCGTGAATGTTGGTAGTTTAATGTTCGGATTAACTTTTGCCGGTTCAATAGCAGCTTTAAAAGCTGATTTTTTAGATTCGGGATCGGATTTTTCATTTTTTATATTCGAGTTTATGTTATTGTAAGCGGAGATTTTTCTTTCCCTAGCCACCGGAATAGAGTCTAATAAATTTAATGCTTCGAATTCAGACTCTTTGGGAATTTCGTTTGAGTTCTCTTCGTGTTTCGGTCGTTCTGTTGGTACTCGCATTTCTTCCTCCAATTGAACATCGATATCTGGTATCATTGTCCAAGCAGTCGAAGTCGATTCCCTCGATGGTTTACTCGCTACTATAGTATAAAAATCAATTCCGTCTCTAGGAGATACGTAATCGGTATTTTTAATAATGTATTGGTCTCGAACTCTATCGCCTAGATTCTCTTCGATGTTCCATTTGTTGGAATTGTCGATGTCGTAGGCCAGTCGGGTTCTCTTGGCATCGTCATCAGGTTTGTCATAAAGAACGAGTGAAGATTTGGTCAAAAGTTGAGCATAAACTCTGCCATTATCTAAGGTCGTTCCTAATATTTCAGTTGCAAACTCCGTAGTGACACCTTCGTTGATGAACGTTCTCGCAGTTGATGTCAAAAGCCCAATAACCGGCTTGACATTCAAATAACGACCGTTTCTAGAGCTAATATCCCTGCTTAACTTTTGGTTGTCGACTAACAATACAGTGGTTAAGTCTACATACAATAATAATAATACATATACAAGTAAAGTCAAGTCATTGTAGTGGTCAGTTTTCGTTGGCGGTCGGTCGAAACATTGGCGGGTCAGTCAATGATGATGGTCGTCATGAGTCAGTCAGGTTGTGGTTGGTTGGAGGTTGTAAATTATATTTTGTTGTAGAGCACGCCACACCGGACAGAGGATTATAGTTGTAGAGAATGGAAAAAAGAAAAAAAATATAATTACAAAAGTGTCACACAACATACAAACACTAAATAGATTAATTAATACGGGGGCATCGATATAAACATAAGATATCGCATGAGTAGCTAAATGCATGGTTAGTTCAAGTGGATCAAGTGGTTAAAAACATGAGTTACCTGGCAAACATTATACTGTAAACATCTCTCTTCATATCTTCAGTTATATTTCACAGTAAAATGGGTAAATGCATTGTTACTACATGTCATATGGACTCAAACATACACTCAAATACATCTAGGCTCACTTTTTATCAAAGACTACATCTTTAAAATATCACTGCGTTTTAATCGCCAAAGTATTGTCACAACCACTCTCAGGGGTCACTAGAAATGTATTGAGTGAGAGAGACACACTTATACCTTTATCGAATAGGGGAGAAGAATGCAGCAATACACGGGCTACACAACTTATTTATTAGCAATGCGATATCTAATGTTTATATCAATGTACGGGGGATATTCAAAATTACTTAAATAGTTATAAAAAGGGATGAAGAATACACATAGGTCATAATAAATGGAATCAAATATAAATTCACTCAATTGATTATTTATATACATTGAGAGTGAATTAAAAAGTGCAATTAAATATTACTGTGCTTTGAATGTCACATTTTTTTTAAATTATCTGAGAATTTTATATATACAACGGGAAAAAAACTTATGTAGAGTTTAATTAATATATGGTACAAGCTTTATACATTATATATTAAAAGCAAAGATGGTTTATTTTTTCTTACCGGTATCTCCGGGCGATTGTCTTTTGACTCTGTCTGCATTGATATTCTCTTCTAATGATTCTCCTACAAACAAATTAATTAAATTAGTTATTTGAATCAAACTGAAAGACAACAGTTGCGTTATTTATGGAAGTAGAGTGATTTGTCTAATCTCTATTCAGGGCTATCCGCTTTCAGTTATTTGAATTGTTAATTTGTTTGCATTGCGTGAGGATTTTTGCATAGCTGGTACATGGTACATTCCGATTTTCAATATTCGAGTTTATTTCAATAGTTTATAAGTATTTGATTGACTAAATATAGAAAGGTACGGTATTGGCACAATGGGCGAGGCCCTGACCTCTAAAGAGGAAAAGTATGCCATAGTATTGTGCGTAAGACCGGATCTAGCACTCTTTTAATAAAAATATATTAATTAAATATCGATTATTGGTTACATTGATAATAAAAAGTATAGGATTTTGTGTTATTCGCATGGTTGTTGGATCTAAAAGGTATTTGTATGAACATGTCATGTAACGCAATCTTATTCAACAACAATTTATAAAAGACAGCAAAATAGTATATAGATTAAATCAGCAGTTTAAAATCTAGGCAATCTAGTTCTTAGTTCGTCCAATCTAGATTTAAATCACTTCAAATTCACCCAATAATAATTGTAAAATACTCAATTTGATGTATTTTTATATTTATGTTAGAGTCTAATTAATATATGTATTTGTTTAATGGAAACACGTCAAGGGTGAAATTGATATGAAAAATGTTTAATTCGCTATGATAAATGTTGAATTCGATATGAAAAAAGTTTGATTTGAAATATAATAGAGTGAATAATATATATTATTTTCAATAAAAAAATATTTCTCCAATAAACCATTAAAATGTAAAAACGACTAACCCATTCCCGGTGAGTTGCTCGTTTCATTAATAAATAATTTTTAATGTGGGATTTTTATTTGCATTTCTAAAAATAATAAATGAAAATAGATGGGTACTTATTTGTCTCCCCACTTATTTTATTAGGACACACATTATCAGTAATATTTATTATAAATACTTAATATTCAGGTCAAAGACCCAATCAATACCTTTGTTTAATGATAATTCTTGATAGGCGAAATTGATATGAAAAAGGGAGAATTTGAATAGAAATATTGTAAATGTCTGCATGCAACGTTTTATACAAAAACCATACTCGTATCGTATCGTCATTCTGATTTATTTAATAAATAGATTAGCAGACAATTAGTCAGATCAGATTACGTGTGAACTAACCACAATGTAGATATATGTTTTTTTTTATTAATCGGTGGAATGTATCGGTGTAAAATGAAGTGTGATAGAAGTATTCCGACATTGAACAGGATGAGAACATTTAAAAGGGCTACGATAAAAGCGGGGCGACATTCTCGTGCACTGGACGGCCTAGTGGCCTGTAATACTAATCAGTAATCACTCAGCCACCGCTCATATAAAGATAAAGATGACCATTATGAATGAATGACTGGATGGACTGAAAACAAGTCACACTTACACCTGAACAAATGGAAGCCGAGACCACATTCCGAACGCCTGCTCCAAATATTACACTAATTATATTTATTTATCTTTCCATAACCCAGTCCTGTAGTAAATTTGATACTCAAAAAAATATTGCATTGCAAAAACAGAAAGTAATTATAATACAGGTGTTTTGAATACTAGTTTTCACCTGCAAGTCATAACGAATTTTATAGAATATTAAAAGAGATCAACAACAATTTATTACTCTTTAAAGTTAAATTCATACTGTAATATTTGTTATAAAATGTACTTATTTTCGATGAGTAACTAGTATAAGCCGATTTAAATATACTATAATATACGGTTTGCATAAACTCATAGTTTGATCAAGAAGTAATAATTAATAATAAACGTAGTTAATCAAGAAATAGAAGACGGATATTGCAATCATTAACTATATTTATTTCCGCTAATAATAATAAGCCCTTACAGGTGCATCACCTGTAAATTAATGAATATGAACCAAATAATATATTATTATCTTTTCTGATTGTGTATTTTTTTATGAAATAGAAGATCAGTAATTATGGTTATTAATTTCATTATTTGTACTCATAAATTTTGTCCTTAATTTTTAAAGAAAATTTGGTACAGAAGAAGTATTTTTAATATATCATTTCGACGATTTGATGGTCACTTGTTGTTTTTTTCGGAAATTCTGGAAAAATATTACATATACAAAAAGAACCCAACAATAAGATACTGAATTGTTGCATTCAAATGTTTTCTCTAAATTTATGGGCATACATAAGTGTTCACTAAACCATCGATTTATCCTCTTGTAAGACACTCGACATTATTAGCGATTTATACACCTGATTTAATTTGGTTGTGGTATATTTATCGATGTGTTTTCTACAGTGAGCATTTGGTGGGCGTTACTGGACTTTCCATGAGTGGAATATCACAAAATAATAACACCCACATCCCAAATAACCCATGACTGCATGCCAAATATACAGCTTTTATATTTAAAAGTGAAGTTAGAGTATAACGAGGATACTTATTTAGTATCAGTGCTGCAATTGTACCGCTAAGCAACGTGTCAGACCTGTTCCATGTGTTTTTATAAGCAATACTGTGAGAAACCGCTATAATATACTCTTCTATAACTAATCTATAAAGTTCAACGATCTATATTATATCGACAATCCCTTCAGGTCTATAACCGTTGCAATTTAACGATTAACTTCAACTAATACCATACAAAACACAACAGACTTCAGAAATGAGTCCAATAGTTACATAGTTTGGTTTTGAAAAACAAAGCGAATTTTAAGTACAGATTAATAAGGACTGAAAGCGACTTATTATTATTAATATCATGTCGGAAATAAATATAGTCGCTGTTTATGAAATTATTGATAAATTTATTATTTATTTAACTTGTATTAAGTACCTACGCTAACTAGCTTTCGGGAACCAAATTTCTTATTTAGCTTCAACATTGGATGGAGTTTATAATGAAAATATGATTGTTAGTTATCCATACCTTTGATTCAATAACCTCTTTAAAGTAATAACTAGTTTTTCGCAATGAGAATCCTCTCGGTCGGCCTGGTTGCAATAATTTGTAGGGTATCGTTTTATTACTTTTCTATCCGTGTTTGGTTTTTTTATACATTTATTTAGAATGTGTCTTTTGAGGACAACTATAATTTATTATTTCGAATTCATTCAAAATTAATTAATCAATTACTTGAGAAATTGCAAAGCGTGTCTCATATATGTCGTGATTCACTTGCATCATAATTCTTGCTAGCTAAGAAAAAAAAATACAAGTATTCATCTGAGGAAATCTAGATTCGATTTGCAATGGACCAGTTTAGAGGCATTTAAAATTACGAATTGAAAATATAGGGAAAAACCATAGTGATTTCTACAAAATGCATGCATGCAAACATATTTAAATGATTAATAATACATCCTTAAATAGCGATGGTAGAAAGGCATTAAGAATGCGGTTAAGTAGGTCATTGTATCCTCAAAGAAGAGCTATGAAAGTTGAACTTCATTATAGTCACGTTCAAGAAGGCTTTGTGGTCCTAAAATAGAATAATACTTGCGCTTTCACGGTCATTCAAAGTCCATACAATGGACGTGATCTTAATTAAATCACGGCTTATAAAACAGAACATATAATCAATAAATAGTTTTATCGATTTATAATTTGATTGGAGAGTATACGGGTTTTTTATATGAAATTCAACCTTCAAGGATTTCCATTAAATAAAGATGTTGGATAGGATATTTTACATTCCAAAGTAAAAAAATAAATTCTAAAATACATAAAATAGTATCAGTGTGAAGATCTAGTTGTATTTTAGGTCAATTTTCAGTTTTATTTGTTCGTTTAATGATTATAATATGGCCATTTTGACAGTTTCATACATTATTGATCCGCGACCAACTTCACGTTGGTGTGTAAACTCTTGTCGTTTGTCGAGATATTATTTTTCTTTAGATTTATATATTTTTACAATAATAAATTTTATGAAATCAATCTGAATATGTAATCTATAATGTATTTTCAAAATAATTTTTGTATTTGAAGTATAAAATAATCGATCCAAAACCTTTATTTAAAGAAACTCTACAAGTGTGAAATTGAAATGATACAGGATGGTTTTGATATGAATAACCGGTACATGGAAAAATACGTTACAGTAGTATAATTTATCATTATCAATAATAAATTGTAAGCAAAGACAAGCGGAAGGAAGATATATAATACATATGTAGTTGTGTGAGATAATTATTATGTTGAACATGTTGTAACCTGAATGTGGCCGCTCCCGAAACCCACATTTTCATATTGGGTGCCAAATAAAATGGCGGACAATAAAACACAACGGTTAATTGGGCAACAATCACCGTTAGCCAAACACACTTTAATGCCATGATTCGTGCTTTGCTTAAACACTACATTTAATCGATTAGAGTATAATCAAAAGCTTGATATTAAGATAGCGGGGAGGCTTTTTCACGATCCTAATTCTATAGGGGAGGTTTTACAGATTGCCTTGAAGGGATACTTAAACCAATTAGATAATACTTTTTATTTCATATGTTTGTAAGGCATTTTTTTTAAACTTGACTCAGATTAGTAATATCGTTATATAATATTATGGTAATACAATTTTGACTCTGGTCATGGTTAAAATTTGACATTATCACTACAAATATAATCAACAGTAGTTTTTACATAATACTAACCCTATTATTATTTTTTCTCATAATCATTTTATAAAAGGTATTCTTAATAAATTAATATAAATATATAATATTGTTAATTCTACATAATTAAAAAATGTTTTTAATGTAATGTCATTACGACCACAAAAAACGCCAAATATAAAACGGGCGAAATTTTAAATATAAATATTTTATTAAATGACAGTTTTAATATCTTGTATATGGTGTTAGTATCGTATGGCAACTCTGTTCACTTAATTTCCATAGTTCGTTGACGTGTAATAAATTATTTTATACCAAAAATTTACTTTAACATATAATAATATACAATACCTTTCCTAGTAGGATTCTATTATTTATTTTATTAAATAAAATATAAGTGTAAACTAAGCCCAAAACAGGACCATAATCTATTCAATAATCTAATAACCATATACACAACCAATATGTATATTTTTTTAGTATTTGCTTGTAAATTAGCTGTTTAGATATTTAATAGCCTTATTGCATCGTTGGATAGTATATAAATTTTCAATATATTGTATTGATTGATAGATTGTAATGCTTGTTGTATAATAATATTAATGAAAGATTTAAATAATCCATTACCTATGAACTTTAAAAGTAATAAAATGTAATAGTTCTTCGGAGCTTTCCCTCGTTACAATGACGACATGAGTTTTTCAGTGCATTATCTAATTGTGATTATGTGCAATATTCACAGTCATTAAGAGAAGTGGACAGAAAGGAGATGACACAACACACCTGTGAATATAACATACTTTTGAACCAAAAAGACACCAGTTCTCACGGGCTTCGTGATCATCATCATCATTATAATTAATAATTATAGTCTGTATCACTTTCTTTCCACTGTACACGTAATTGTGTGCTGAATTGTATTATTAATGCACCGAAAGTTACATTGGCTACATCTCACCGCTCCTTACCTGCACCTTAATTGTTATTCTTGCTTTATTTATACAGGGTGTAATATTTTATGGGGAGATATTGTTAAATTATTTTTAGTGTCCTGTGTCATGTAAATGATGCCAGTGTTATAAAAACAACATCTTAATTAATTGTCTATCGGTGATCTTAACTATTACTAGTTACACAGGTCACCGACTTAATAATCAGTATTTACCGAACAATACAGGAAATCAGAGTAAACCTGGATCAAGACAATCGATCGGGATTTTATTAATATTATTCCCGATCTCTCAGTCGTAATAACCGATCAAATCAATTTGAAAATAGTTGACTTGAGCGGGATTTGAACTCATGATCACGGTATTTGTAGCCACGCTTCTTAACCCTTGAGCCCTGAAAAATTCTTTAACACTTATTACAAATTATGAAAGCCTCCTCATAATGTGCATATGTTATCCATATTTAAGTTTGTTCAACATCACATATTACGAATTATTTCAAATAATATTACGAGATATATTTGTATAAATAAACAGTGAACAAATAAGTGCAGTTTTAGTAGTAGTTTATTTTTTTTAATTTGATCAGTATTTGAACCCATGACCATACTATTTGTAGCTACACCCTGAGCCATTACGCTAGTATGTAATATAACTTGATTCAATTAGTAGACAATATCGTTATTGATTTAAACAATGCGGAAATCTTCATTTGGCAATTAAAAAACGTTCAATATGACACAAATGGATATTTGTTAATACTTGAATTATATTTAATTAACACGTTTCGAAATCGCCTCAATA